>JARYZH020000218.1:515509-621914 GCA_030021035.2 Notholithocarpus densiflorus | reverse complement strand
ACTCCATTAACTCCTTGCTAGCAAAATATTGGTGGGGACAAAACAAAGAAGAAAGAAAGATTCATTGGATTAATTGGAAAAAACTATGCACCAACAAAAAGGAAGGAGGGATGGGTTTTAGAGACTTGCATGCGTTTAACTTGGCTATGCTCTCAAAGCAAGCATGGAGACTAACCCAAGACACAAATTCTTTGTTTTACAGGGTATATAAGGCGAGATACTTTCCTAATTGTTCATTCATGATGGCTCAATTAGGTAGTAACCTGTCTTTTGTTTGGAGAAGACTACTGGCAGCACGGGACATCATTTATAATAGGTCTAAGTGGCGTGTGGGAGATGGCAAAACAATGGGGGTTTACTCTCACAAATGGCTACCACACCCCCCAATACCACTGAATGAACATGCCAAGGACATGCGGGTCTGTGAGCTCCTGAATGAAGAGTCACGGCAGTGGGACAGAGGCAAACTTGAGATAATGTTTGCATAGAGGACACAACAGGAAATTCAGGCACTACCATTGAACAAGCTGAACTCTCTTGATACTTTAATATGAACAGAAAATAGAGCTAAGAAATTCACAGTCAAAACGGCATATCGACTTGCACTTCGCCTGAACACGCAACCTTGGGTAGAGCACTCATCAAGCTGTGACTTCAAACCAGCTTGGAGCAAAATCTGGACACTCAACGTACTGTCGAAAGTTCGAATGTTCATATGGAAAGCTTGCTCCAATTGCCTCCCAACCAGGGAAAACCTCAATAGACGACGAGCACGAGTGGATACCAAATGTGAATTCTATCACCACCAGTTTGAGAATACAAGTCATATCCTATGGGAATGCCCCTTTGCACAAAATGTATGGGCACTGATGAGTAGCCGAATCCAGAAATGTAGCAACAATGCAGAAGACTTCTTCCATTTATTCCAACAGATGCACAAGAAGCTTAGCCAACAGGAACTTGAGCAGTGGCCAGCTACGGCATGGTCAATTTGGAATGCGAGGAACAAGTTTTACTTTGAGCATGTCCAAATCCAACCAAAAGTAATCATTGAGGTCACGAGAGGCCTGCTGGATGAGTACCAACGCCTCATGGCCTCGTAGTGACTAGCAAGTTTTTTTCCTGTATTTGTAACTTATTAAACTTTGTAACCCCCAAACATAAACTGGGGCCACACTACTGTACTACAATTCTCCCTTACACATAAATGAAATTTCTATCATTTTGAAGTCAAAAAAAAAAAAAAAAAAAACAAGTAATTTCTTAAATTCATAAAGGTTGCATTTGGATACTTAAATTTGGATTTTGATTTGAATTTCAAAGTAATGGATTTGAAATTCATATAAATTTTAAAATTCCTTATTTGGATGCATTTTATACCTATGATGATTTGAAAATATAAAATTTAGAATCTATTGAAATATGTCTTTAAGGATTTCTAAAATTCCATGAGTTTAGAAGTTATTTCAAATCCAACAATTTCAAAGTTTAAGATCATTTGTAGATTTGTCAAATCCAAATCCTTGACAATTTTTAAACTCTCTAAACAATATATTTAGATTTTAATCACTTAAACCCAAATTCACGTGCCAAAATCTTGTCATCCAAATATACCATTACAGAAAAGAAAATAAAAAAACCTTTCTAAAATATTATTGATCAAAAACCTTTCTAAAATATTATTGATCAAATTGTCAATTGTCTTTGGCTTTGAAAAGCTTTATAGATGACAATTTTTCTGAATCCATTTCAATAGGGGAGAATGCTAATACTTTCTGGAATGGAGGTGGAGGGTTTTAGACCTTTTGGATTTGAGCCCTTGAGGATCTGGGGACACTGTCAAGGAATAGAAAACATATAATTGTCCTTCAACTAAAGCTTGCTTTTCATTATTACTTCATGAGTGAATCCAGCTTCCAAGTTCCAACAGATTAAAGTTCAGGATCAATGCCCTGCTGACACGTGAGATTTTGGAGCAATCAGATACGGATTAATTGCCGTTCGTATCAATAATTAGGCAAATGGACCGTGCATATAAAAGCAAAAGACATTTTGACCATGCATATCAAAAGTCTTCTACTACCCAAAACGCTAGTCAAGTTTTCAAAGCTCTTCCAAAGAAAAGAAAAAAGTGATCAAAAGAATCTACAGGAAACTTCCTCGCCTCTTCTTATTCCTCTTTGAGATTTCGTAGGAAACTTGAATTGAATAAATTTGAGAATTAGAGGATTAAGTTGAACGAAAGTAATGTTAAAAGAATGAATTGAATTTTAGGCAAAGTTAGAGAGTACAATTTGTAATTTAGGCAAAAACATTGGGTAATTTTGAGAATATTGGTTTTTGAAAGTCATTGTGCCTTGCATTTCACACTACATGCAACAAAGTTGGCAAGAAAGTAAAATTAATTTGATTTTAATTTTGATTTTGATGTTTAGAGAGAAAAATAGAGAGGAAAAGAAAGTCTACTCACCTTCTTTGGGAGACATCACATGAAATAAAAGAGGCCTTAATTAAAAAATTTACATTACAAGACAAATGGATAATATAATTTATATTTTTATTGGCTAATAGAGGGGGCTTCTTTAACTTGGGGGTCTTAGGACATTGCCTAAGTGGCCTAATGGAAGAGCTTGCCCAGTTTTAAAGGTGAGAGAAGGCCAACTATACTGATTTCTTACCTAAATTAGGAAAAAATGGTCTATAAATGTACTGGGTTTTTATTTTGTTTTGTAAAGAGAATTGATTAAATCATTACATTATCAGTTGCTTCCTCATCTGTGAATCCTTCCAAGTGTGTCTCAAGGTAAAGAAGGAAGGTGCAACAAAATCTTAAGAGCAATAATAGAAGAGGAGAGGAAGTTTCCAATGCATTCTCATTACTTTTGAATTTTGATCTTTTTCTTTTCTTTTCTTTCTTTATTTGGGTTATGGAAGACTTTTGATAACTTGACTTGCCCTTTGCCTTTACATGCACTGTCCATTGCCTAATCGTTGATATGCACCTCAATCTTCAACCATCGTTGTCAAATATTGGTCCGGAATCTCATGTGGCAGCAGGGGATTGATCCCAATGTCTAGTCTGTTGGAATTTGGAACCACTCATAAGGAAATGATTTTAAATTTAAAGTAGGTTTTAGTTGAATGAGATTATAGAAATTCATAACTAATTTGATTTCGTAATTGTTGGTTATGTTTGATTTTATTTGAAGGAAGTTGGCAATCATGGACACAGTTGAAAAGACATGGTAGAGATATACGGCAAGAAGTTTGAAAACTTACATTATGTTTCGCCTCTCTGGTTTTTTGATGGAATCAATTGCCCCACCCACCAAATCTCCTCGGTAGCCCAATGAGTGAAGATAGCATTTCACATTCAATTTTCCCAGCAAACAATTCTTGTTCTAGTGGTTCAGCACTCAATGAAACGATTTCACAAATTTCTCATTCCATATCAACAATCTTCCCACCAACCAAGTCGCAGACTGATCAGAGTTCAGAATCACGTCAGGGCCAGTTTTCTGGGCTCCAGACCATGCTGTGTGTACCCTTGGAAAATGGCATCGTTGAATTGGGCTCTACTGAGCTTATTCTCCAAAGCTCATATTGTGAGTGAAGATTTTAGGGACATTGTCAATTTGGTTCTTACATTTTAGGAGCATTCAATTTTATTTCTATTATTTAAACTTGTTGTTTGGTCTCAAACGTCAAATCATAGCTTTTTTTCACACTTTCTTGACAACCAAACACAAATACACAAATTGAATTTACCAATCTCCAACTTTGGTAGACACACATATCATCCACTTAGCAACTTAAACAAGGGTTGCTCTTCGGTACCCCTAATTTTTTTAGTGGGTACAGTACCCCGCAAGTCTTGGCCGTCCATTTTCATGGATTTAATCCTGACCGTGGATTTATGTTAAGTGAAAAACGTATTACCGGTAGAGCAAGTTACCGTATAAAAGCCAAAAAAAAAACCTAAAACAAAGTAGCAAATCTTCTCTCAATTTTGGGGGCGAACCAAGAAGCAGATATTCTCTCGCATTTTCTCAATGATGAACTCCTTTCAGCATTTTGTCAATCAATGAAGGTAAAACTCTAATTTCCAAATGATCAGTGTTGGCTGCATATCACTACTCTCTCATATGGCTGCATATCATTGATCTCTCATATGGGTATTGGCTGCATATCATTGCTCTCTCATATGGGTGTTAGGTACTGAGTGGAACTTGTTATATGATTCCATTCAATTGCTTTGGTGGGTTAATCTATTCTAACTGTACTTAACTGAAAACGTTGTGAAATATCTTACCGTTTAATTGCTTTGTTTTGGTGGGTTTATTTTGAAACTATCCTAACTGGTTTGAAATGAAGTAGTTCAAAAAAGACTTTTATTTGGGTGTTAGGTGTTAGGTTCTTATGTTTTTGAGGTATTAGAAATTGTGGGTATTGAGATTTTAATTTGAACTGTCATCATTGTTGCTGTTAAATGATGTGTTTGATTGATGAAAAAAATGCTGGAAAAAAATGATTTTGAGTTGGGTATTAGGGTTTTTGAGGGTATCGAATTGAGTTAGCTTTTAATTTGAATATTCTTTATATTTTTTAATTAAATGAAGGTTTTGGTTGATGAAATAATGAAGAAAACAAAAAGAAAATTATTCATATATTAGGCTCTTAGGGAGTAGACGCAATTATGTGTTAAGTGCTATGTGTTCAAATAGACTAGAATCATCTTTGAGCAAGACTACAAAACTCTGCTTTGCTAAAAAAGAAAGTTGGGATTTTTAAAGTGGGTTATGCTGAGGCAATGGGTTGCATGAACAGGGTTTTATGTGTGGTGGTTAGTATTGGGTTGGAGTTGATTTCACTACCACGTTTTGTGTTGGGCTCACTGACCCAACCAATGGTAAAGAGCAAAATCACATTTTTCTATTTATGTTTGATCATAGTGTTCTTTTAATATGTTTGGTTCTTGGGAATGTGAAAAGGAAAATTATTGAAAGTTGCTTCTTTGATTAACATTTCCTTTCATTTGCTTGATTCTCTCTGATAACTGAATTAAGAGTTAGATTTGCTATTATTAAATTTTTTAGTTGATTAACATTTCCTTATATTAGTTAATGTGCTACTTGGAACTAGGAAGTTAGATATACAAATTGGGTACTCAGGTCCTTTCTTTATGAAGGTTTCAAGATTCCATTAGTGAGGGCTCTCTCTCTTTTTCTTTCTGATTTCTTACAGTGGCAAAAGTGGAGCTAGAAAAACTGAGACAGCTAAAATTGCTCTTGGTGGTGGCAGTTATGGGATAGAGTCTGAAATCCTTTGGACAAATTATATATTGGAAGCATTTAAGAATGCAAAAACCTCAAGGAATGACAACTCTAGCCGATTGTGAGTTTCTTTTTTTTCTTCATTGAGGAAGGTTCTCCTAGGTTTTTCACGGTTTATAGCAGAAAATTTTTGTTGGGAGATGATTGTTAAAGTTTTGCAATGATAATTAATGACTACCGTCAATTTTCACAATTTAGATAGGAGAAGAGCTATGCAATTTGGTTTAATTGTTTAAATATGTTGATTATATTCTGATTTGTGCAGAAGAAGTTGATTGATATTCATTTTACTTCACTGGGGAAGATATGTGGTACTAAAATCCAAACCTGTAAGCATGTTTGATATTGAATAATTGTTGTCATGTTATGCTATTTTTGTGATGCATACCAATCGAGTTTACTGACTAATTTCTGTTATAACCTCATGCTTAATTACTGATAATAATTGTAAACAGTTCTGATAGAAAAGGAAACAAGTTGCCCCATCTAAGTGCCTGGAACTTTTATATATTCATTTTTCACTTATGAACTTATTAGTCTCCTTTAAGCAGTCAAGAGTAATGCAACTGGTCGATGGCGAGAGGTCATACCATGTCTTTTACCAACTTTTTGCTGGTGCTTCATCGGTTCTTAAAGGTAGGACTTTCATTTTTAATCAATCCACTCAAGTTTCTCAAAGTTTAATTTTTTAGTTTGGCTGATTCACATTCTTTCAGCATGCATACCTTAGAAAATTAGAAAATTAGTGAGTCTTGGTTCAAATATCATAACATAACATATGTATGGAGGGATTTTAGACTTGCACAGATTTCTAATATGATACTGACCTTAGATAATTAGTGAGTCTTGGTTCAATATCATAGCATAACATATGTCCAAAACACTAGCTGCAGCTCCATGTTAAAGGCCATTTAACATGGTTAATATCCATGCACCTTATATTGACCATATAGTTTTAGTAATTTTCTATGATGTCACCTTGACTACCTACCCATTACATAATACTTTGCGTTATTTTGGTATCCATTTCAGACATAGACATATATGTCTATCCTGTTAAATTGGTCTTCCATTCACCATTTGTTTGGGTGCCCATAACTCATTATCAGATATAATGATTGTGACAATGATATCCATGTATTTGGCATCCATCACTTTGCTATTGGTCACTTTTCTGAAGGGCCATGGCATGAAAGTTTAAACAGGAATATGGTATGTATACATTCCAGAAGGTAGAAAAAAGATGCGGTTAATAAGATGCTGGCACCCTTAAGCATGTTTTACCCCACTAACTAACTGATACAGTCCTTTGAGCAATTTAGGTATTTATTGACATTAATATCCCATTGATTCATTATTTTCATGTTCCTTATTATCAAGTGTTGTTCTAATCACACTGTCACACTTCTTAATGTGATAAAATTGCAGGCTGCGAGAAAAACTACAGAGATGGCTACAAATAAAGCTGCCACTGCTGCTAGAGTTGCTTTTGTCAAAATTGTTTAGATACAGATGGATGGGAAATATTTCAATACAAATAGCTAAGAGATTGGCTTTGTTTGATTTTGTTAATTTTACTAATTTTCGTATTTTAATGATGTCAACCCAGTGAGCAAAAGCTCATTGGAGGGTGAGAGAGGGAGAAAGAGATTATGTTTAAGGTTTTGTCAAAGACACTGTATCTTGTATATACATTATTTACATCAATGGAAGATGGATTTTGAAAAGATTAAAATCTTTCTACCTTTTTTATTTTCCCAACATTCTCAATCTTCCCTAAACTTAGTGATTTCTTGTGGGGTACGTGATACATGTAACTCTATTATTATGTATTCACACTATAATAATGAATCGTAGGTTTGATGCCAACTTGTCTAGCATACGATTAAGGACAACAACACTAAAGCCTTATCTAAAATTTTGGGGCCTTAAGTTGCCTCTTTGGATTGATCCAAAAAAATAAACGTTGTATCTTTGGATGGAGGAAAACTGAATCTACCATCTAAATCATTACTATCAATGTTTCTCTGTTTCTTAGTATCCATTCCAATAAGAGCTTATGCTCATATATATATATATATATATATATATATATAAAGGAGGCGATATAGACTGAAGCAACTAAAAGAAAACAAAGCCATAAATTAGATGACTTAGTTTCAACAATAGCCATGAATTTGGAAGAAAAAAAAAATCACACAACAAGCCATTGGTCATTATAAAACTACTAGTAAGTGACACTTGTAATCTATGAAAAAAATTAATAAAATAAGATTTTTTTTCACATTTATTTAATTTTCAAAATACGAACTTTGATAATTATGCCAATTATCAATACATATTTATTAAGATTGTATTAGTAAATGAAACTATATATTTTACCATTTAAAAAATATATGATATGATAAGATTTTAACAAAATATTTAAATATAATATATAATTTAAATTAAATTTATAAAAATATAAAATAATAATCTATAAAATTTTGAAACTTCAAAAGCTTAGGTAATATTACAAGATCAATAAAAAGAATCATTCTAGGTTTCAAGAGCATTATGGTCATTTTTTAGGTTCTAAAGGTATTCCGGTAATTGTTGAGAGTTTCGGAGGTATTTTGGTCATATTCAAGTTTTATAAGGTATTTTGATTATTTTATAGGTTTCAAGGGTATTTTGAATTTTTTTAAGATTTCAGGGTCATTTCAATCATTTTTAAGGTTCTATGAATATTTCGGTTATTTTTTAGGTTTAAGGTGCATTACGGTTGTTTTTTAGGTTCTAAGGGCATTACTGTCACTTTTTAAGTTACAAGGTCATTCCAGTCATTTTTTAAGTTTTATGGTCATTTAGGTCATCTTTTTAGTATCTAAGGGTATTTCAATTAGGATTTGGGTTTAGAGAGTATTTCAGTCATTTTTTTAGGTTTTAGGATCATTTTTTAGGTTTTAAGGATAATGAACTGTCGAACGTGATAATGAAACCGTCGAATGTGAGAAAAAAATAAGGGAACCACTGAATGTGATGTTGGAACTGCACAATGTGAGGATGAAACCATCAAATGTGAGAAAAAAAATGTCACATGTGATGTTGGAACTGCACAATATGAAGATGGAACCGTCAAATGTGACAAAAGAACTGTCACATGTAATGTTGGAACTGCACAATGTGACAATGGAACCGTCAAATGTGAGAAAAAAAAAAAAGGGAACCATTGAATGTGACAAAAGAATTATCACATGTGATGTTGAAACTGCACAATGTAAGAATGGAACTATCAAATGTGAGAAAAAAGTAAAGGAACTACCAAATGTGAGAAAAGAACTATCACATGTGATGTTGAAACTGCATAATGTGAGGATGGAATCGTCAAATGTGAGAAAAAAGTAACCTGGTATAGCATGTTACCTACTAGTAGGTACTGTACCCCCCCTTTTTTTAAGGGGGTACCGTAGAATTACCCCTTAAACAAACCCACTTGGAATTACTGCAAATTGAAAATAACAAAGATAAAATTGAATGCAAGTTGAAAATAATAAGTACCAATTTAATTGCTATCAAAATATAGGGACCACATTAATTGCAAGTTTAAAATATTAGAGTCCAATTAACTGCCATAATAGTATTGCAAATAGATTATCCAAATTTTGTAAGATTATCACTCTAAAATATAAATATATATATATATATATTTGTGAAATAATGCATGAAATTTCTTTAAAAGCTCTAGTATAGTAAGGCATATGCTTACTGAAAATTATTATCATGTCCAAAATAAAATATCTATTTAATATGAGTAGTAAAATGTTATCTAAAGAATTTTAGGTTTTATTAACCTAATCCCACAATACACTTTTCTCATTACGGTTTAATACTTCAATATGCTTAGTTTTGTAATTATATAGTATTCATTTTTTTTTTTTTTATCTAGTATTTTGTTGATCTTAAGGACATAAAAGAGTGAAAAGTCACATGAAATGTTAAGTGAAAACAAAAACGAGTTATTCTGAGATATTTTTCTTAAAGTAATTCTTGATGACTGTATAGCTTCGCTATTTGTGAGTCAAATACTTTTTTATAAACTTTATTAATCAAATAATTTTTGAATACATATTAGGAATCTAATGTATTTGACATGCTTGTTAGTATTTCAAAGGTTGAAGAGGGTGAAAGTTTTAATAAAACAAAAATTATCTCATACAAAGTGAACAAAGTTAGAAATATACGATAGATACTATGTAAATGCTCAATTTAAATTTGCTTTTTAATATAAAACTTTCAGATCTTTTTATTACTCGGTAATATGATTTTTTTTTTTTTAATTCTCAATGATATATTACCTTTTCAATTTTCTTTGAAAAATAGCACACATTCCCAATTACAACATATGACATTATAATGTAATAAAGAATCTTGATGATTACTAAAATTACGGGTTCATCATATAGCTGACGAACCTTCAAGCCACAAAGTCGTCATATGAGAAGACAACCATACAACATTAATGGCATAGTGATTAATGGTTTCATAACCAATGAGCCATGAGCCAGTTAAGCCTCATTTAAACTTAGGTAGATGTTACTTAAAATAGCCAAAAGAGCCATTAAGACTTAAGAGGCCAACGACAGTTACACTCATAAATGAGGCTCCCAACAACTAAGAAAATTATTAAATATTCTGGGAGTACCATAAATGCGTATTCTCTCATCTCACATGAATTGTAGGTCCCACCATAATTTAATTAGTGAGACCCATAATTATGTGAGAGGGGAGAGTATACATTTATGGTACTCCGGGAGTACTCAATAATTACTCTCAACAACTATATCAAGGCTATAAATAAGCCACCAAGCACTAGAAACAAGGTACACACATAAAAACTTACAGAATTTTATTCTTGTTCTCTGTGAGATATTGAGAACTCTACTAACTTAATCATCAGAGAACCGTTGGCTAACGCCACTGCGGTGTCTTTCTCTCTCATCTTTGCAGGGAACGTAACCTCATCATAAGCTTTGATGAGGCTATTGACTGATAACCATTTTTGGCTTCATCAAATCTAAAAAAAAAGAAAAAATTGGAATTAAGAATTTCTCTAAATATGATATGAATGAAAATTCTCACTCACTTATCCAGGCAGAATAGAAAACTCATACATAAGCGTGTGTGTGTATACATGACTTGAGTTTCGCACAAATTATTTTGGTTCTAGAGGTCGGCCCTCTAAAAGATTTCTAGCTCCCTCCTTGATTAATGGTCTTGATGAGAATGAACCTTTCTTAGTTTCTTATTCTGATCAGCGATCCGATCTTGGCTGCGTTTAAGAGCTTAGGATTTGGTGAATTACAATATTTTTCCATTAGTTCTAGGCACCACCTAGACTTCAACATTCAAATTCCGTGAGAAATAACACCAAATTCCCAACCAACACTCACAAAGCATTAGCTTGGTTCATGAAGTTCGAAGACACAAATCATCACATCTCCTTGCTGTAGGTGTCAAATTTCTAAAGAAATCAGCTTGTTTTAGTGTCTTGGTAATGGAGAACAACGAAGGGAAATCGGAGCAGAGAAATTGAGCAAGAACAGAGAGTAGAAAGCCAAATATCGTGAAACTAATGAAGAGAACCAAGGACTATATATATATATATATATGGGGAAGGGAAAGCCCGGTATTTTGGTCATTAAGCGTGAAGTTGAGGCTAATTTAGGTTTTTAGCCAAAAATATAAGCGTAACACAATCTTACAAGTCTTGCGATATTGAAAAAGCAGTGAAAAATTGCATTTTTTTTATTGCAAAAATCTACGGAATTAAAAATGCAATCTCGCAAATATCACTTAGCCAAATGTATCATCAAAATTGTGTTTTGCTAAATTGCCGTTTTGAGCTCTCTAACCACCTAAGCAAACGGGCTCAAAGTCTTTGATAGAAAACTTGTAATTTTGCGTTATTTAAGAGGAAGTCATCCTTGTCCGCCTGTTTTTGTGTTAGCTGTAAGCAAAATGGGATTTGAAGGCTTATTTTATAGAAAGAGCCCATTTACTTTATTAAGGATGTGGGCATTGAGTGCTTTATGGTTCAATGGCCCGATTGATAAAAGAAACGGTGGGCTTGGGTATTGTCTCGAAGATAAGCCCAATTTCTTCTTTGTCTTCTAAATATCATGGGCTTATTTTATACCCAATCGCATTTTGCGTATATAAAGTGCACTGATTGTTGTGGGATCCAAGTTGTGTAGAGAGTGAGAGAGAACATGTGCCATAACCCAATCTGTGATTCTGTGTAAATAAAAAATGTTGGCAATGAACTTAATCCGTGTATTCAAACTTTATTAAAGCCCAAACTATTGGTGGGTCATATACCATACCAATGAAACCTTTTAAGTGTTAACAGTGTACACTTGACAAAAAGTCCTCCCAGAGGTAAAGTTCTGACATTGAGGGAAAAAGAGTGATGTGTGCGAGTTTAAAGTTTTGCGCTGCACATTCGCAATAAATAATGATAACTAATAATAAATTATCATATAATAATTTTAAAATATGAAGAAAAAAAAAATAGTAAAATTTTATATATTTGAGTTTTTTTTATAATTCAATATATTCAATTTTTTTTAAAATAAATTTAATTTATGTTTCTTAATGACTAAAAACTTTATGAAGCTACAAAATCCCATTCCCTCTATTCTTGTGATTCTTGTGTGTATTTATCTTTTGAAAAAAATATATAATTAGTGAGAAAAAAATACTAAAAGTATTATCAATTTCACTAAAAAGAATTTACAAAAATTAATGAATAATAAGTTCATAACTATAATTGATACCATCTTAAATTCTTAATAACATTTTTTAAAAAAGTAAAATTTCTTTTTATTTTATGTTTAAAAGTTAATACATCAGTTGGAGATGTAACTATACAATTATTATTGAAAAAAAAAGGTCGATACATCAACTTGTTTTCGATATTTTGAGGGGGTAAAATTTGTAGTATTGCTCACGTTACTAGTTAATGAAACCTCATAGCAACTCATGTCATCATAAATTGCCCCCTCACTAATTTTCAGTTAAATTTCATTCATATCATTGTCTTGACAGAAACATTGGAAATCCTTTCAGTCTTTCCCTCTGCCTGAGTCCAAGACAATAAAGAATATTCGTGTATATTGTAATAAAAGTAGTATTTTTAAATTTTTTTTAGTCAATAAATGTATAAAGTTGTGAGACGAGTTTATCATGATTTTCTCATGAAGTTTCCTATTAGATCAGTGGCAAAATCCAATTAAACTGTGGCCACCAACCTCTTGATAGCGTAGCATTTTGCATCGTGGACTACGTTTACTTTTTCTGTTTGGGGAAATTCCTATGATGTTGTATCATTATGTCATTATTTTGCTTTAATAATTCAAAATTTTTTTTTTATACCCATTTTAATAATTCAACTGTAAGCATAAGAAAAGAAGAAGATTCTACCTGATTATTTCCGTGAAAAAGACCGAACAATACCATCGACTCTCAAAACTTTTGCCACATATAATTATAATTTGTGCCACAATTATAAATCTTTTTTTTTTTTTTGAGAAAGACAATTATAATTAGTTAATCACAACTTTTTGTGCTATAATTTTTATCATAATTACGGTACAAAAAAAATACATAAAGAAGAAAGAATATAGTTCTAAAACAAATGAACACCATAAGTTCTACTCAAAAACCATAAAAATGATTTGTTGAGTGTGCATTTAACATCTTATTTAATATTTTTTTGTGCTATAATTTTTATCATAATTACGGTATTAAAAAAAAATACATAAAGAAGAAAGTATATAGTTCTAAAACAAATGAACACAACCCAGAGGGGTTGGCCGAGTGGTTGGGCACTCGGTCTCAAAGTGGCTGTCTTGGATTTGACTAGGAGCTCCCTAGTTCAAGTCCGGGCAACAGCACTTTGAAAAAACTCCATGAGCCAGCAATTTACTCCGCTATAGGCCCACCTGTCGCGAGTAGTAATTAGTCTCTGGTTAAAAGTTTTGAGGAAACACTGTGAAAAAAAAAAAACAAAAAAAAAAAAAAAAAAAAAAACAAAACAAACAAATGAACACAACAAGTTCTACTCAAAAACCATAAATATGATTTGTTGAGTGTGCATTTAACATCTTATTTAATATTTTACTGATATTGTATTAAAGTACACTTTTATTTTGAAGGGAAAAATTAATAAATGCTCTAATATCATTAGTTTAAGAAATCTTATTAAAAACTTTTTATAAAAAAAGTAAAAAGTAATTAACTTATTTTTTTTAACTTTTAGTATTTCTCATAAAAATAATATTAAAACATTCATAAAATAGTCTATTAATAAATACTATAAAAGTAAAAAAGTTTCAATTAACCATTTTAATAATAATAAAAAAAATTGTACATCAAAAGCAAAATTAAAAAGTAACCAAAAAAAGTTAAACCCATGTCAAATCTAAGAATTACACAATTACTTTTGTACGTTATAACTTTTATTACGACTCTAATTTTATTTTATATATATATATATTTATATATATATTTGGGACAAAATTTAGGTATAGTATCTTAAGTGTTATTCCTTAAGTTTTACTCTTAAGATTTAGTCATGTAGCTATTTAACTAAAAAATACACTTCCATCCTATGTGAAAAAATTCATATAACAGAATCTTAAAAAAAACCCCTAAAAAATAACACATAAATATTATACCTATGTCTTGCTCATATATTTGTGATTGTCCTTTCTTTCCTTTATATTATTTTTGTGATTATTTTATAATTTCAATTCCCATACGCGTTGAGCGAAAGCGTCAAAGCAGCAGCGTAAAAAAATAAAATGGATAGAAAAGAAACTCTTTTGTCTTTCATAAAGACTCTCAGTCAAGGGCGGCGGCACGCCAGGGTGGTCACAGGACCACTGACCCGAATTTTTTTTTTTTTTTTTATATATAATAATTTAAATTTTATATTTGTCTATCATTCAAACAAAATTTGGAAACACTCTTAATTTTATTTTTGCCATTAAAATTAAACTTTGCTCCATAATTTGTTCTGCTTAACAATATATTAGGGCTTTCAAGCAAAAACAAAAAGCCAAGAAAAAAAAAATTTTTGAACTAAAATCTGAAAAAAAAAAAAATTATAACATAGCAAGCCCAAAAATTTATAACATTGCTTAGTTGTGTACATTGAAAGAGATGTAGCTTGTAGAATTGAAAATGAAATTATTATACAACGATTTCAAAATATGAAAACTTGTAGAAGGAAATTGTAAATTTTATATATTTATATATTTTTTAATTATTGTTGTTGTTGTCGTCAATATATGAATTTCACTTTTTATTAGATTATATAATTTATGCTTCTTGTATCACTTTGAAAAAAATTCCTAAACAGCCACTGCTCTGAGTACTTAAAGTTGAATCATTGACCGACTTTTTTGATCTCTAATATATATATAAATATATATATATATATTTATATATATAGTAAGTCTTCTTCATTCTTTCTTTAGCTATGCAAACTCAACCATCAAAATCTAGGAGCTGCCTAAAGTATGAGAAAGTAAGAGTTTACAATCTACAAGTAAGTTATAAGTTCCTTGTAAAGTTTTCAATTGTTATAGCTTATATCTTTAACTATGGCAACATTACAAGAGGCGGGAATTGTTAACTGTTCACTATTTCTTTTTAATTTATATATTTTCGTTATTTATTTTTTATTCTCTTCTGTTACCTGTGCTGCAAACAGTAATGCATGTGTGTAAATAAATTTGGAAGAATGATAAAGATTGAGAAAGAAAGACAGTATTTTGAAGAAGTATAAATATATTTCATGCTGGTGGTCACAGAAGAAATAGAAGAATTTTCTTAATGGACTTTAGCTTGATTATGGCAGAGAGGAAGGCACTGCAGAGAGTTGAAAGTTTGAATTACATAACGTTTTCATTCTCATTCAATTACGCTCCGT
Organism: Notholithocarpus densiflorus; assembly: GCA_030021035.2. Classification (NCBI taxonomy): domain Eukaryota; kingdom Viridiplantae; phylum Streptophyta; class Magnoliopsida; order Fagales; family Fagaceae; genus Notholithocarpus; species Notholithocarpus densiflorus. The sequence continues at coordinate 606,602 of JARYZH020000218.1, read as the reverse complement.
TTGTTTTTGTTTTGACAGAAAATGTTTTAGAGAAAAATGACTTATTAGTTATTTTCCAGAAAACATTTTTTGGAAAACTGTCCTGTTTTTTGTGTTTGGTTGTGACCTTCAAAATGAGCACAATTGTTTGTGGTAGAAAACGTTTTTATCGACACGGTTTGTGGTGTGCCAAACAGGGGGAATATACAGAAAACTTTTTCCGGAAAGCATATTCCATCAAAATGAACAAAGACGATTAATAAGTCTAAGAACACAACATTTTTCACAACAGTTGATGCGTAATAAAAATGATATCAATAGGAGATCCAGATGAAAGTGATGTTACTCCAAATTACAACAGGTTATGTCAACCGTTGTGAACAAGGTTGTGTTCCCTAACATTACTCATTAGAAAAACGTGGCTGTAACAACTCTTCTGGGAACAATGTATTCTTTATATGACTTGTTTCAGGTTGTACAGCAACTTGCTTGTACTGCAAGTTAAAAATTTCAGAGTCAAAACCCTTAAGGTGGTGCTTGGTTTTGGAATGTCATCAGCATTACTGTTACCTTACGGGAATTTGTGAGAAAATTATCATGTTTGATTTGTTAATTGTGCAACACATTACAGAAAACTCACATTCTAATGATTATCCCATTACTAGTATCCCATGGGATGCTGGACTAAATTGAGGAACACCTTTAAAAGAAATGGTAGAGGCTGAAGATGCTCCTGACATTCATCAAGAAAATTCAAGCCCACGTCCTGAGATTGTTTTATTGTAAGAAATGAGAATTAACTCTCAAATCATTTATTTGATTGTATGGTAGCCCATCTATAGTCACCAGTGATTGAATATTTTACTTTTGATATAATTTTGTTCTATCACTGATGAAACTTATCCACCAGGAATAAGAAATGAAACCCATCCTTTACGTATGGAGTCTGGACTCATTTTCTTGAGCTTGTTTACCATAATTCTGTGTCATTTGAAAAAAGTTAAATCCAATTCAAGCATGTTCTCACATACACATGCGTGTACATGTGCGCTTACACACATGAGCTCAATTTACTTCTCATTTTTTGATTTTTATCACACAGTTAATCCAAGATGCCACCTAAAAGAAAAGAAGAGATAGAGGTGAGTCAGATGACTACAGTTGGGAGAGTGGATTCGTTGCCTCCAACTAATTCTCAATCTTCTTCTCCCCCGTGTTACACAACTGCTCATGAATCTCAGAACAATTCAACAAGACAGAATTCCTTCTCCTTTGAGGGAACAAGTTTTCATCAGGAACAGCCTATATATAATTCAAACTCCAGCCTTCAACTCTCTGCAGTGCCTTCCTCTCATGTAATAAGTCTTAGCACCTCCACTTTGGCACCCAGTATTGAAATCATTAGTCCTCAAACATCTGTGATCGTTACTGAGGATGGAGACATGCCAATGCAAGAAGATGTGCGTCTGAATATTGCACGAGTGAGAGCTCAAACGGCCAATGGATCTCAAAGTGAATGTCCAACATCCAATGGGGAATTGCCACCTCGAATTCTTTATGATGGTAAGTATCACTGGTTGTGTGTAGTATTATTTGCAGAAAGTTCTGTACACTATCTTGTGTATTTTCCCAAATTGGGCTTGCTAGATAGATTTGGTTTTCCTGACTAGAGTCCTATTCTAGCCCTCAATGCTAATCTCACACCCAACCCTTTTTGCTGGATCTAGACCAGCCCAAACTTTACAGACATGTGAAAACTTTTTGGAGCATGTGGATAGACTCTTTTATACATAAGTTATTTCAGTTTACATATCTCTAACATATATAGGCATATGTGTTTTGCAGAAAATCTTAAATAATTGCAAGGTGCTGTATGAGTCTTACAAAATACATGATTTACAGCATGTAATTAGAATACAATTTCAGGAAGCCAAGCATGTAGTATCTATTTGAGCTCACACTGTGCCATCTTCATGTAGAAAGTGTGCCTGTCGAGTGAAAAAATAGTTTTGGAGAGTGGATGCAGAATTTGTAGTGACTGCAGTACTTGAATCTACCCCGAGTCATTATTCAAAGCCTAGGAATCTTGTTTAGTGTTGCTCACTAGGAAGGCCCCTAAATTAGATTCTAGGTTATTAGATTGACTCCCCTAGCTTTAAAGTTGATAAAAGGCCAACAATATTGATTTCTTACTTTAATGAGGACAAATTTCTCTATTTGATGTACTGGGTTTGTATGCTGTTTTGTATAGAGACATATTTAAATCATTACACTGTCAGCTGCTTCTATTCTTCATTTTTTTGACAAAAAAGATTTAATGGTGCCGTATATCTTGTCAAACATATGTAATTTATTCTGCCAAAACATTTCATCTTCTTGGATTATCTGATTATGTGCCTTTGATGCTTTGTCGGATGCTTATGTTAGTGTGTTCAGCAGTGTGTATTGTTGGGCTTGGGCACATTTTTTGTACCCATAAACGTATGTCATGTTTAACATGGTTATTTCACACATTTGAAGTTTCTATGAAACCTAAGAAATGATTTTGAAACACTAATATATGGAAATGTACAAGAAGGATTAAATAATTTTCTGAATGCCTTTTCAAGTTTTAACCACACACCTTTATAAATATCAAAGAAATAGAGGGAAGTACCAGTGAAGAACTGACATGCATCAATAGACAATAGTTTAGCCTTCATTTCTACTTGGTAAATTGAGAATTTTGGCTCTTGTTTGTGTGACAAGATGTGAATTAGATTATTTTTTTGTTGAGAGAGAGAGAGAGAGAGAGTTTCTGTTGATCATCCTCATTCTTAATATTTGGTTATATCTTGAATGTGGGTCAGCATAAATATGGTATCTTATGGATGCTAACTGATGCAGGGAGTGCAACCAGAATTAATGCTGATAGATTTTATTTGGTTTGAATTTTATTTTGATTTTATATATGAATTTAATGTAATTGATTACATTTTTTCCTTAATTATTTGTTTTAACCTTAAAAGATCTACTTAAAAGGCTAAAAATAAAAATGAAAAATAAAATCATTGTGGGATTCTTGAATTAGATGAATAACATTGAATTAAGGTTTTTCTCTCTTGCTTGATGGTAATTCTAAGCAGTCTTAGGTGGTGAAGCCTATGGTTCAAACAAGTTATATGGGATGAAGCCTAAGGGTTTCTTATGCTCTCTCCCAAATCCCTATGCATATGCCCTTTGCAATTCTGTGCTGCATCACTAACTCCGTTCATTTACTAATAGATTAGCTACTATCCTAGGGCCTCAGCTTTAGGCATTTCTAATCTAAAATAGAATTCTAAAATAAGAATTATTACTCAAATTAATGAACTGTTATGGTCATGCATTTCATTTCAATTTTTGATGTATATATTAATCTTTCAAAAATTACAATGTCCTGTTTTGTTGGACTGTCACTGTTAGATGTATTCCATTCTATTGCCCTTTAGTTGTTTCATTTAGAAGCTAATTTGCAAAAATAAGACAAACAACCTCGCACTTCAGAGGGCATGAATTCTACAAATTTCAGGAACAAAGGTAACTTTTAAAGGTGCTTTGATAAACTTATAGAGCAAGATAAATGTAAATTTTCCAATGTTGAGTCATCAGAGTACTAGCTTATCATGAAACATACTCTTTATCCAAAAAAATAAAAAGAAAAAAGCTAATCATGAAACATACTAAAGATATAAGCTATTTAAGAATTGACGAAATTAAATAACATAGAAGATTTATGGACTCTTTTAGAGTTAATAGATAGATCAAAGCCCCAGAAGAATTTATTGAAGGGCTTTCATGGTAAAACTTAGAAAGGCCATAATTTTATATCTTGAGAAGAGTTAAGAGACTTACACTGTATCAACTGAATGCTCTCAATGAGCACTAAAGTAGTGCCTCAAATGAATTTTGGGACCCCCAAACAATAGTTTGATTGTCTTCCAAGGAATTTTAGTAAACATCTCCAGTAAAATTTCTGTTTTGGTAATTTATAGGGGCTTGGGGTACCGTCTTTTGCAGTATTTCTTTTTATGAGTCTTCTATTTTCCTATTAGGGTTAGGATTTTGATTCCCAAGTATAAATTTGCAATATTCTGACTTAAATTTAGTGTTCAATAAATCTCTGGAGTACTCTCTCCACCCGCAACCTTTCCTAGAATTTTGAAACAATCAAATTCTTTGGGTTATGAATTCATGTTAAGAGGTGCATTTAGTGCTAATTAAATTGTTCTGGAGACATAATATGCAAATCATTTCTTTCAGTGGACCTTTACAGTGTTAAGGTGCCGGTTTTATTTACAATGCAAGTAATATCGGATCTTGTAGCATGACACATTGTGAAACACATGTTAAATTTTTAGAAGGCAGGGGAAATGTTTTGGGGATGCAGGCTATTGGGGTAGATATAGTTTGACGAAATTCCATTACATTTTCCTCATGGTTGAAAATTTTCAGGGGAAAGAAGAAGGGACCACCTTTCCGTATGTGTACCTTTATATCAAGCTGCTATCAAAGGTGAATGGAAAGCTGCTAAAGTTGTCATTGACAAAGATCCTCATGTTGTTCGCGTTAGGATAAATAGAAAATGGGAGACAGCTCTTCACATTGCTGCTGCTGCAAAACGCACTGCTTTTGTAAAGGAACTGGTTAAGTATATGACTGAAGAGGATCTAGCCTTGCAAAATAAAGATAGAAACACTGCAATTTGTTTTGCTGCTGCATCAGGAATTGTGGAAATTGCTGAGGTCATGGTGGAAAAAAACAAAAAGCTTCCTATGATTCGAGGTAATCAGGGAAAGACACCCTTATACATGGCAGCTTTGTTTGGACATAGGGAAATGGTGTCATATCTTTATTCTGTTACTGACTTTGGAAGCCTAGCTCGTGATGAAAAAATTAGCCTCCTTCTTGGTACTATCTCAGCTGATTTATACGGTACGATGCCCTTATAACTAGATATTTGTATCACATTAAATAGCCATCCACAATAGCCTCACCTTTATTGAATTTTGGAAATGATTTTTCATGTCATGGCCTCTTGCTAGTTTTTGCCCTTTTAGAGGGAGTTCACTTTGTCTATAGCTGGCTGATGGTGCTCATTTAGTGATAATAAGGATATGAATCTTTGTTCATTGCGCAGGATAAAATATAAGGACCTCACCTATAAGTGTAATTCTAAATTTCTAATATATTTTGGAAAAGTGGTAACATTTGTGCATTGCAATTTACTTTTCTATTGCAAGTTACTTTTCTATAGTTTGGAACAGATTTTTCTACAAAACATCCTCCAAGAATGTTTAGTGCAACAGATATGTAACCAAAGGTGCACAATTTAGTCATTTATATATTCATTTATCAACTATCAATATGTTTCTTTAGGAAGCACCTTCCTTCTGTTTGAAACCTACCATAGATAGCTTAATACATAAAATTAATCCAATTGGGTTCTGTCACACCTAAGTTATTTGAACTAGCATGTAAACATCGGAATCATAAGCTGGCTGGCTAATTCCCCACCCCAAAAGTACTTGAATAAACTTGCCATGCTTTGCATTCTTTGTATATAAGACAGCTTCAACATGATTTGCATTCTTTGTTAAGTTTCCATTACACCTGAATATATCTAAGAGTTAAAGAGGCAAGGTATGACTCTGATAGTGAACCATTGTGTTTTCTTTACAGATCTAGCTCTAACAATATTGGAAAAGGACCAATCATTAGCCACTGCTCAAGATGCAAAGGGTGAGACAGCCTTGCACGTTTTGGCTCGAAAGCCTTCAACAATTGCCAACACAAGTCAGCTGTCAATCTGGAAAAGAAGTATAAATTCTTGTTAGTCTATTGAGCCCACTCAAAAATCTCTTAGCAAATACCATGTGCTGACCCTTGAAAGGGTTGGGCAAATACGTTTATTTTGGGTTCCACTTCATATAGGCAAAAACACTTTATTAATATGCCACTCTACACTTTGAAAATCCAATTATACATGATTCCTTTGGCATTGAGATCACGTTACATGCCTTAGACAGTTCAAGAGTAAAAAATGTTCTTTTTTAATCTTCAGGGGTTGATTATTGTAAAACCCTAAAGTCTCTAGGATCCACATGCAATTTCAATTGTTCTTAATATATATTGAATAATATGCTATTCATAAGTCAATTGATATTTTAGAATAGGCATCTCATTTATTTTGTTTGGAATAGTGGAAGCTTTGATACCACTTTGTTGGCTTTAAGAAGCCTTGACAAGAAGTATAACAAAATAGGCACTCAGAAAGAGGAGGGGAAATGATAATTTTATTAGAATACTTCAAGCTCACACATAAAGAGAAATCAAGCTGCTGCATTGTATAGAAGTCTCCGCAAATAAGGCTACTATCTTGAGCACTCTCCAAAAACCTTTTCTCACATACTACAAGACATTAGATTGCTGCCTTTAGAATTCTCTACATTTTTTCTCACTCTTTACAATTTTCTCTCACACACTTACAAACCACACCTCCACTCCCTTTTATAGAGTTCCAACCCAGTGGAATTACAAGAGTTGTCTTTATTCTAATGACACTTCAGTTTGTAACAGAAAATTCTAGAATGTGAAAGACCTAATTAGATAAACGTTACGGAAAAACGAAAGACACAAACTATTATGGAAAAAAAAGAGACACAAAGTGTTATGGAAAAACAACAGGGCACCTTTTGGTTTACTATTGTGAACAATTTTGTATCATTTCTGTATAATGCTATATTGGAACTAATATTAATTCTACCTGTAGGCTTCAAATCGATCTATCATGAGGATTTGATGCGGACATTAGCTCATCAACTAGTCAAAAAACTTTGGGAACATGTTCTAGAGCTGCAAGATTCAGAGATTTCAAAACTAATTAGAGAACCTTCAAGACTACTCTTTGATGCTGCAGAATTAGGCAGTCTTGAGTTTCTGATTATCCTTATTGACTTATACCCTGATTTGATATGGAAAATTGATCATAAAAATCGAAGTTTGTTTCATGTTGCAGTTCTAAATCGTCATGAGAATATATTTAATCTAATATATGAGATTGGGGCAATTAAAGATTTGATAGCAGCCTATAAGGATGAGAATAATAATAACATCCTACATCTAGCCGCAAACTTGGCACCTCTTAGTCGACTCCAAATTGTATCAGGAGCTGCACTCCAAATGCAAAGAGAGCTATTGTGGTTTAAGGTAAATAATAACTCTAATCAATTTATAGTTATTGGATTTAATTTTTTTCTTAATATTTAGCTGCATATTTCTTCCATTTATTTGGTTTAATTGCAAATAACAGTTTTTCAAGTAATATTTTGTTGCTCTACAATAATTTATGAAATTTTTATAAGTTTGAATTGGACATTTCTGTGGATTATGTTGTATTTGTATAACTTTAATTCAATGACCATTATAGGGAGTGGAAAAAATTGTGCCACCTTCATATGTTAAGATGAAGAATTCAGATAACCAGACACCCAAGGATCTGTTTACAGAGAAGCACAAGGAATTATTAAAAGAAGGGGAGAAGTGGATGAAGAGCACTGCAACTTCATGCATGCTTGTTGCAACACTCATTGCCACTGTGGTATTTGCAGCAATCTTTACTCTACCAGGAGGACCTAATAATGGAACGGGTGTTCCTTTATTTCTAGGAAAGAGGTGGTTTTTGATTTTTGTCATATCGGATGCAGTAGCGCTATTCTCTTCCTCGGCCTCAATAGTAACGTTCTTGTCCATTCTTACATCACGTTATGCTGAAGATGATTTTCTTGTATCACTACCTGCAAGGTTGTTGTTTGGACTCTCAGCACTGTTTGTTTCCATTGCTACAATGGTGATAGCCTACGGTGCGGCCATCTCTATGATATATGATCATAAACATGTTCAGATCCCTATCGTTATTGTGCTTCTCGCTTGTGTCCCAGTCACATTATTTGCTTGGCAACATTTTCACCTTTGGGCTGATACAATCCGCTCAACATATTGGTCTAGGTTTCTCTTTCAGCCGAAACATAGGCTTTACCATTGAATAAATGAATTTGCAGAAGTCCTTGTGGAAACAACCATTAGCTTGTTCCCCTAGATGCTAAAGAAGCATTATAGTTGAGGTGCATACTTGTATTTTATATGTCTTACTATGAATTTTTCCACGAAGTTTCACATTATGTTATTTTGTGTTCATGAATTTTATATAAACAAAAGTACTTGGTTTGAGTTAATGAGTAATATTTTCTTGAGATTTGCAGTTCTTTTTAATGTACTAAAGAATTTCTTATGTGTTACAAGGGATGTAGGGTATATCCATATACCTTGCTTTTCTATATTTTACTGCATTAGGTTGAAAGGGCATGGAGGTGACCATGAGTATGGTTTTCAATGGATCACAATGCTGAGAACCGATGTCCTTAGTAAAGTGGTCCATAAGCTGATTTGCGCTTGAAATGATGTTGATATTTAAATCTTTATGAACAATGCACTGCAAACAAAGTAGAATCAAGAGACGTTATCATACCAAATGCAAGGGGCACTGGGGAGAAAAATGCATATATTTTGAAGAACCATTCAGAGGTAGGATAACTCGACAGTAGTAGAATCAAGAGAACATTATTTGGCCCTGGTGGAGGATCTAGAAACTGTGGACTACTTCTATGCAAACCATTAACCATGTGGGGGTTAGATCCAAGAAAGACTACATAGCTGGAAGTTGAGTGTTGGTCAGAGTGGTCATTATCCCAAATCTGCATTAGTATAGACAAAAAGGGGGAGAGAGCTAGGTGTAAAATGGGTATCACACGTGTAGCATTCTGTTGTAACTGTTTCCGTATTTTACTCTCTCTCTCTCTCTTCTTCCTATATATTGTAATAGAGACTCATAACTATAAGTCTGTAATTATCTTTGATAATCATAATTCCAGAAAAGTTCAGCTTTGTTTTCTCTCAATATTCTCTTTTCCTTTGTAAGTGTGCGTGATTTTTACATGCGTGCAATCTAACCGTTAGATTTTCAAAATAAATAGTTATATTAGTGCTTTTTAGTAGGACTTGTAGTGATCGGCTACAATCAAGTTCGTAGCCTAAGTTTGCCGTAGTTTAATTTGTTTGCTATGATAATTTGTAATAATGCTTTCCTGCTTTAAGCATTTCTTGCATATTGAATTACAGCAGCCTCTCTATTCAAGGAAAATTTGTTGTCTGTTCTACAACAATTGACCATTCTAATCTCCCATTAATTTGGCTAGCTTCTTTGATGGAATCAATTACTCCGCCTGCCAGCCCAACAACTATCAGTGATAATACAGTATCCAGTGAAGGACTTCCACCATTGTCTAACTCCATACCGTCTATTTTCCTGCCAACCAAGTCTCAAACTGAGAGTTTGGAATCCAAAGAAAGAGATAGATCCATTAAAAGATATAGAATATACTTTCATTCCAAATGGGTGAAGAGAACAATTAAGGTCCCACTGACCAATTCTGAAATCACTGCTACTACGCTAGAATAGTATTCTTGGAAGAAATACGGTCAGAAGTAGATCAAGAGTCACCATTTTATAGTCCATCAAATCCAGCTATTTAGCTATTAGGGCATGTTTGGTAGACTGTAATAGGCACTGTAATGTAATAGATAATAGGTACTGTAATGTAATAGTTATTCTTATAGTTTAGCTATTCATTAGTTTGATTATGTTTCTATTACAAGGAATAGTCATTACTTATGAATAATTATTCTTCAAAATGAGGAATAAATATTACTATTTAAAAGGGCTGTATTAGCTATTCCTTAGTAAGTGCAATAATTTCAAAACTTAAGGTCTGTTTGAATACCACTTATTTGTTGAAAATTGAAAACTTATTGCTGAAAACACTGTAGCAAAATATTTTTTTAAAGGCAAAACATCGTTCACAAACACTATTCACGCGTTTTTGTGCTTTGGCTAGTCCATGAACAGTGCCATAGGACCAGCCAAAAAAACGCAAATGCAGCTTCAGTGTTAGGCAAACGCACACTTAATATATTTCCAAACAAACAAACTTTCCATATATATCTAACAATTATAAAAATAAAAAAAATCATAAAAAATAACACATATCTCTCTTAAATTTAAAAAATAATAGTTTTTAAGAAGATATAATTGTATGAGTAAGATATTTTCTAAAATAAATCTTAAGTTTTATTCTAATACTAGTCGCAAACCCACGTGATGCGTGGGAATAGATAATTATATTTTAGTTATAGTATAATATATAATTTGTTCTCTAAATTTTGTGGAAAATAATTTGTTTTCCCAAAAAATTAAACAATTTCCAAAATTATTTTTCATTTATCTATCTCAAAAAATATCATCATTTTATTATTTGGATTTGTTTGATTGATATTATTCATTTTTTAGGCGGTCTATATTTTGATAAATTATGTTATTGTGCGTTATAGTTTCCTAATTTGTTTTTCCTATACAACTAAACTGTTTGAGTTTCAAATATATTATTCAAAATTTTTATTCTCTTAAAAAGATATTATTATATTTATAATTTTTATTATCATATGAGTACTTTTGAACTATTGATTGGGTTTTGTTTACTAATATAGATACATGAGATTGGAACTGCAAATTTCTTAGAAATTCTTAAGAGACTATACCATATTATAAATTTAATATTTAAAATAATATGTAGGAAAAAAGTAGACTTTATGTCTAAAATTGAACACTTCACCTATTGAAATGAAAGAAAATAATTTGTATAACAACATAAAGAGAACATGATCTAACAAATTTTTTATTTTTTATTTTTTTGACTATATACACTTTCATTTATTAAGATTGAATTGCCTTTAACTGGATCTTTATATCGTATTTTTGTTGCTATGCTCCTGTTGAGTCTTCTCATCTGCCACATCATTATTCTTTTTATTATTTATTATTTACTTTTAATTTTTTGACAATATTAAATATATTGGCTTTACAAATTCATCTTAGGTAGTTTTAACTTTATATATTCATCTACTTTAATTTTGATGTTATAACTAAATAATAAATCAATGAAAAATTAAAACAAAAATATTGTCTATACATATTCATCTTGGGAGGTTTTGTAGTTGATAGGTACATTCAAATACATAGCCAATATTGTATTTTGATATAAATTCAAAATCTCACTTCCAAAATAACTAAGTATTATGTCAAAAAAAAAAAAAAAAAAAAAAAGCAAACAAAAGCTATAATAGGGAGAGAAAAGACTTGTGATGGAGAACTTAAAAAATCAAACACACTATCAAATTGTATTAACCCAAAATAGTATTATAAAAAAATATAATTATTCATCAACCTAAAGTAAAGTTGCAAAAAAGAATAAATAATATTTATATATATATATAAAGAGAGAGAGAGAGAGAGAGAGAGAGAGAGAGAATAATCACCTTTTTTGGGAGAGAAATAGAAAATAAAATGAGATGAAGAAGTGTCAAAATAAAAAATATAGACATAAGTCAAACACCAAATTATCCAAGTCATTCTATATAATAGAATAACATTATATTCTTGTAAACTGTCTTTATATGCAATAGAATAACATTTAAAAATCATAGAAAAGAAAGAAGATAATAGCTTAAAAACACAAAATCAACTTGCATCAACCCAAAGTAAAATTCTAAAGAACACATAAATTCATCAATCTAAAGTAGAGATACAAAAATTAAAAAATTCACACAAAAATAAAACATGAGAGAGAGAGAGTAATAACCTTTATCATGTGATAAAATATGTATAAATGGGAGAGAGAATGACATATTTATAGTAATAGAATGGGGAGAAAAAAGCAAGGGAGTCAATCTTGTACTGGAGGCTATATCAGTTTGACCAGTGGAACGATATATTTCGGTACCGGTCAATACCGGTATACCGTTTTAGGTTTACCGCTATTTTTTATATTTATAAATATATATATATAATAAAAATAAAATTTTACCATAAAATATTACCTCAATTCAAAGCAAATTATTCATGGTTTTAGACTTTAGCATCAACTAAAAGGAATATATATATATATATATAACAGAAAACTTAATTGTTCATTGCATATTAAGAAAACAAATAATATAAATAAGTTAATACAAATAAGTTACCATTCTACTCTTACAAAAATTCAAAAATTACAAAACTAAAAAAAAAAAGGTTTTTTTTTTTTTTTTTTTTTTTTTTGTGTACTGGCCAATATGCTCAGTACCGGCCGAAACGCCTGAAATTGGCCAGTATGGCGGATATTCAAACTGGTACAAAACGTTGGAGTTTCGGTACAGGTATGGTATGGTATCCTCTTCCTTTATAAAAAAAAAAAAAAAAAAACCAAAATAAAAGGAAAAGGAATGGATAGATGAAGAGTGACATTAAGGTTGAGAGTAGTGGGAAGATGAAAAGATAAAAAAGAAATTATGATTAGAAGTAATGGAGAGAAATGGGAACTAAGTAGATGATGTGACCGCTGAAGAGTGAATATAGATTATAACTTATAACCAAACTTATGAATTGGTTTAGTTATTACATTACAACACATTTTATTCCTAGTAATAAAGATTACAATTCCTGTCATAATTCTCATTCAGTGTAACAAACGTACTCTTAACTTATTATTTATTCTTCTCATCAAAAAAAAAAAAAAAAAAAACTTATTATTTATTCTCATTTCTCAACATGGACATTTTGATAATGGATAATTTTAGAAAAGTTTTTATACTACTTGTGGGGTGCTTTTTTTTGCTCCAGGCCAAAGGACTTGGTCCTTTGTAGCCTTCGGCTTTTTGCTGTCCCACATTGAAGGCAACTCCCTTCCCCCTCTGCCTTATAAGCGTGAGCTGAAGAAAAAGGAGTACCATCAGTTATTCCTTTTATTGTGGGGTGCTTTTTTTTGCTCCAGGCCAAAGGACCTCTGCCTTATAAGCGTGAGCTGAAGAGAAAGGAGTACCATCAGTTATTAATAACTGATGGTACTCCTTTCTCTTCAGCTCACGCTTATAAGGCAGAGGGGAAAGGGAGTTGCCTTCGATGTGGGACAGCAAAAAGCCGAAGGCTACAAAGGACCAAGTCCTTTGGCCTGGAGCAAAAAAAAGCACCCCACACTACTTTTACGGCAATATAAAAAGTGGTAAAAAAAATCAGTTTTTTTTTTTTTTTTTGGCTCAAAAAAGTTTCTAAAAATGAAATTTCCCAATTACTAATTTTGACTTTGTTTAATGTTGAGATGAGTTCATATTCTCTTTAAAGGGAATTTTCCATGTTATGTTACGGAAGTTCCCTATTAAATCAGTGGCAAAAAAGTCCAGGTTGACATCCACCAACCTCTCGATAACGTGGCATTTTGCATCTTGGACTTCGTTTCCCTTTCCATAAGAAAAGAAGAAGATTCTAATCTGATTCTTTCCAAAAAAAAGACCAAACAATACAAAATGTTATTATAATTTTTGTCATAATTAAACACACACAAAAAGGAAAAATAATAAATTTCTAACGTCATGACACACCACAATCTTCATTCAAAATGTCATAATTACGATGTTATCAAATCTACGTTCTAAACAATTACTTTTATAGGTGGTCAACTGTGGCAATAACCTTTGTCACAGTTTTATTTTCATGGAGAGTAAGTGCTAATAAATCACTTTTGCATGAACTTACTAATTTTTTTTATCTCAATCACTGAGTTGGGGCACAAAAGTTACATGTACAATCTTTCTCAATTATTTGTGGTTCTTTCTCCTTTCTTTCCTTTCTTTTATTTTTTGTAATTATTTTATAATTTCGATTCCCTTCCGAGTTGAGAGGGTGTGAAAGCGTCAATGCATGAGACGCGTAGACACTGAATAGAAAAGAAACTCTTTTGTCTTTAACAATGAATATTCTTATCACTTACTTCAATCATTGACTGACCATTTGACTTGTAATATATATAGAAAGTCTTCTTCATTCTTGAATTAGCTCTGCAATCATGAACTACATTTTTGTGTTGTGAATTCCCATAACTCAATACTCCAACCAATCCAGTACTGCCTTGTTGAAGCACTCATCAAACTCAACCATCAACTTCCTGCTGCTTTTGTCTAGCTGCCCAAAGACTGACAAAGTAAGAGAGTACAATCTACAAGTAAGTTATTAAGTTCCTAGTAATTTGTTTCAATTGTTATAGTCATTCTTGAGTTTATATATCTTTATGGCAACATTACAAAATGTGGGATTTGTTTAGTGTTCACTATTTCTTTTAATTTATATATTTTAGCTATTTATTTTTTATTCTCTTCTGTTACCTGTGCTGCAAACAGTATTGCATGTGTGTAAATAAATTTATTAGAATAATAAAGAATGAGAAAGAAAGAAAGTATTTTCAGAAGAAATATAAATATTTTTCATGCTGGTTGTCATAGAAGAATAGAAGAATTTTTCTAGTTGACTTTAACTTGATCATGGCAGAGCTTGTTCAAGTCATACATAACGTTTTCATTCTCATTTCTCATTCAATTATGCTCTTTTGTTGCTGTTTCAACAGAAAATGTTTTCCAGAATATGACTTATTAGTTATTTTCTAGAAATCATTTCCCAGAAAATCGGCCTATTTTTTTTTGGGTGTTTGGTTGTGACCTTGAAAATAGGCAAAATTTATTTGTGGTGGTTCGTTGAGTATGTGACATTCTGGAATATTGGGCTTGTTTTCTGTTGAATTACGTTTTCCAGTGTACCAAACACCAAAAAATACTATAAACATTTTCTGGAAAACATATTTTGTTGAAACATATGGAGAAATTTTATAACTGTAAAGAATACAACATTTTTCATAATTTTTTTCACCAATTGTTTTCATGGCTTGTTGCGATTAGTGCATAATAAAAGTGGCGTCAATGGTTGATCTAGGTGAAAATAATGTTCCATGATAGGCTGTTAGCAGTAATAACTCTTCTGTCTTTGTGTTCTTTATATTACTTGGTTTAGTTTGTACAACCACTTGCCTGTACCACTAGTAAAAAATTTGAGAGCCAAAACCATTAAGGTCGTGTTCAGTTTGTAGAATATTATCAACATTATTGCAACTTCACAGGAATTTGAGAATATTATCATGTTTGGTTGGTTGATTGTGCCACACATTACATGAATCTCACATTCTAATGGGTATCACATTACCATTACCCCAATCCATGGTGGACTACGATGAAGATCAGCTTTAAAACAAACTAGGGAGGCTGAATATGTTACCAATAAATTCATCAAGAAAATTTAATCCCTATTCTTGAGATTGTTTTATTGAAAAAAATGACAATTAGCTCTCAAAAAGAGTTATTTGATTGTAATGCAGCCCAGATATAGTCACCAGTGACTGAATAGTTCACATTTGATATAATTTTGTTCTATCACAAATGAAATTTAATTACTGAGATTAAGAAATGAAAAGTCATCATTTACCTCTAGAGTCTACCCATTTTATTTGTTAGGACATATGTGATTCACTTATTAGGAACATATGTCACTATTTTATGTAATTGGTTTATCCTTTGACAAAACGCACTTTACTTGTAATTGAGTAGATCTAAGATCTGTTTAATACTTCAAGAAACATGTTGCTCAAGTCTAGTATTAAAGCCATGAAGATTAGACCAAGAAACAAGTGAAGAAAAGCTGTTTACTAAAGCTGAACAGATAGCTCGACAACTGCTCGACAGCTAGCTATCGAGGTTTAATGAGGCTAGACAGCTTCTCGACAGATAGCTATTGAGGTATCTATCGAGGTTATGGGAATTTAGATTTCCAGATCTGATTTTCGGCCCATGTTTTTGTATTTGTGTAGGGTTTCTTTTCTCACAACCCTAAATATATATAAAGCTTATTTTAGAGGCTGTCACATAAGAGAATACAAGGAGAACATATGCAAAAAGTGACCGATGCCTTATTCTCTCTGAAAGAAACTACTACGTCTTTGCGCCTTAGGGTTTTGTAATCAAGTGCTTCTTGATCTTCATTGTTGATGAAGTGAAGAACTTTGCAGCCAACAATCTTCTTCTAGTTGGTGATTGAAGTCACGTACTGGGATCCGCGCAATTGGTTAGTTATGCACTGGGATTCGTGCATCAAAAAGGGTGGCGTTCATATATTGAAGAGTTCAGAGGTTCTGAAGCGGTAGAAGGTTTTTGCTGTAAGTTCATCTACGAGGATTGTAGAGTCTAGGGACAAAGGTTTTATACTAGATCTGAAACTTCTCTTTTCTATAGTAGATTGCTTTTCGGGAAGGTTTCCCCCCAGGTTTTTTACTGTGAAACTAGTTTGTTTCATTAGTTTTCCTGGGTCATCATATCTTGTTTTATTTATTTTTCCGCTGCATGATTTTGACATAATATTGATGTTTGTTTGTTTTAACAAGGTTTATTCATAATTAATCTAATTAATAACTTGGATTTAAAACTTGTTAATTCTATCAACCGGGTCTAAATTTCCCATCATTATTGAACTTGTATACTATAATTTGGTGTCATATGAAAACATTTAGCTCCAAATCAAGCGTGTGCTCACATACACATGCTTGTGCATGCACAAACACACACACACATGTGCTTGATTTAATTCTCATATGATTGAATGTTTATCACATAGTCAAAACCAAGATGTCTTCTCAAAGAAACGGAGAGATAGAGGTGACTACAGCAGGAAGAGTGAATTTGTTGCCCCAATCATCTATGATGGATACTTCGGATGGACCCATGCCAATGCAAGAAGAAGTGCGTTTGGATGTTGCAGAATTGAGTGCTCAAGCAGCTAATGGACATCAAGAATGTTCAACACCCAATAGAGATTTGACACAACCAATTCCTTATGAAGGTAAGTATCACTGCTTGTGTGTGGTATTATTTGCAGAAAAATCTGTATGCTGTGCTAGACCATTTTTCCAAATTGAGCTTCCCAGGTAGATTTGAGCTTTTGCCTGACTAGAGTTTATATTAGTCCTCAATGCTAATCACACACCCAATAGGTTTTGGTGGATGACCAGCCCGAACTTTGATGGCACATACTTTTTGGATCATGTGGATAGACTGTTATATAGTTGAGTTATTTTAGTTTACATATGCATATCATACATAAGTATGTTTGTTATGCAGAAAAATATTAAATAATTGCAAGGTTCTGGACTTTTATGTTGGCAAGCAAACATACCATATAAGATATAGTTGACCTACATTCAAGATATAGTTGGACTTTTATCAAATTTAAAGCTCAGGGAGCCAATCTAGCACCCTTGAATGTAGGTCAACATAAATATGGTATGTTTGCATGCCAACTGATGCAGAGATCACTACCAGAAATATGCTGATGGATTTTATATCTGAATTTAATGTAATTGATTACATTTTTACTTTTCTTATTAGTTTTAACCTTTGAAGCTCTTAAAGACTCCAAAAATACATTATTGGACATCTTGAATTTGATGAATAATATTGAATTAAGATTTTCCTCTCCTTCTTGCTAGTAATTCCTAGTAGTCTTTGGGTGATAAAGCCTAGGGGTTCAAACAACCTCTATGTGGTGAAGCCTAGGCGTTGTTCTGCTCTCTCTCCCTAAATCCCTATACGCGTTTTCAAGTCTGTGTTGCATCACTAACTCCATATATTTGCTAATAGATTAGCTACAAACCTAGGGCATCAGCTTTAGGCATTGCTCAAATAACATTTATCTTGCTCATCTATTGACTCCAAAAGATTCCATAAAGCTTCTTAGTTAATGCCTAAGCCAGATACATGCTGTTATTTGAATTGTCAATTCTTCAGTAGCGTATATCTATAATATTGTTTCATGATATTTTAGTACTCTAGTGATCTACTCAAAATTGGAAAATTACATTTATCTTGCTCATATTAAGTTAGTTAAAGCACCCTTAAAACCTATACCTTTGTTCCTGAAATGTGTAGAGTTCATGAGCTCTGAAGTGCAAGGTAGCTATTGTCTTATTTTTGCAAGTTAGCTTCTAAACGAAACAACTAAAGGCAACCTTTCTCACTGAGTGTTCAAACTTCATATGAGCAAGAGAAATGTAAATTTTCCAATTTTGAGTAGATCACTGGAGTAGTAGCATATCATGAAACATAACTATACTGAAAAATTGACAATTCAAATAACAGCATATATCATTATATCTGGCGTGGGCATTGACTAAGAAGCTTTATGGACTCTTTTGGAGTCAAAGGATAGATGAAAGCCCAGGCAGAAGGTATTGAAGGGCTTTCATGGTAAAACTTAAAAGGCCATGATTTTTGTTTTAAGATGAGTTATGAGCTATGAAGCACGGGTGCGTTTCGAGACTCGGGTGCGGGTGCGGGTACGGGTGCGGGACTCGGCAATTTTTGAAAAAGTAGAGTGCGGGTGCGGCGGGACTCGGCGATTAAAAAACTATTAAAAATATTTTTATTTATATTTTCTATATATTTTTACTATTAAAATATTTTTAAAAAACACATTACTATGCCTTGATTCACAAAACAAAGAAAGAAGAAGGCAAGAAACACATTACTATGCCTCTGAGGTGAGAATTTCGGCTTTTCCGGCGAGTTTCAAGGCCAATTTCGGCCTGTTTCGGCCGTTTCCGGCCTGTTTCGGCCGTATCGGCCGTTTCGGTCGCCGGCCGATACGACCCGATATGGCCGATACAGCCCGATTCTGGCCGAATCAACCCGGTTCGGCGCGAATCGAAGCCGATTCGGCGCGAATCTAGCCGCGTCGGCGCGAATCGAGCCGAGTCGGCGAGAATCCGAGAAGAAAAAAAAAAAAAAAAAACTCAGTCGCGGCACCGACGCGCGGTCAACCGCGTCGGACGCCGCGTCCCGCGTCGGGCCGCGTCGGGCCGCGTCGGACTCGGGTGCGGCACCCTCCCAGCCGCGTCCGTGCTTTCTAACTTATGAGACTCACAGTCATAGAGAATTGTAGTGCAACAAACAAATTTTGAGACCCCCAATTCAATAGTTCAAATGTCTTTCAAGGCATTTAAAAAACATCTCAGGTAAATTTCGTTTTTGGTCAATTATGGGGGGTTTGGGATCCAGTCTTTTGCAGGGTTTCTTGTTTTGGTTGGTTCTGTTCATTTGTCAGGTTTGATGTAATTTTTTTTTTCTTTCCATGATTTTTCTATTTTCCTATCATGGTTAGGGTATTGTTTCACGCGTATAAATGTGTAATCTTTTGACTTAACTTTGGGTTCAATAAGTCTCGGAGTATTCTGCAGCTCTTATTTTATTTTATTTTTTTGGCCTGGTTAACCGAAAGAAACATTTCACAATGTATACCATTGTCAAGATTAAAACATTCTTTTCCATCTCCACCTTCAACCTTGCCTGAAAATTTGAAGGAAGCAAATTCTTTGGCTTAAGGAATCATGTTTCTAAGACGTGCATTTAAAATCACTTGATTTGTTCCAGAGACATATGATACAATAATCAATCTCTCCATGGACCTTTTACAATGTTAAGGTGCAGGTTTCATTTACTATGCAAGTAATAATATACCATATCCTGTGGCATTACACATTGTTAAGTACATGTTAAATTGAAAAAAGGCAGGAGAAATATTGGGGAATCGAATGGATATTGGGGAGGATATAGTTTTATAAAACTCAAATACATTTTCTTCATGGTTGAAAATTTTCAGGGGAAAGAAGAAAGGACTACCTCTCCCTATGTGTACCATTATATGAAGCAGCCATCAAAGGTGACTGGAAAGCTGCTAAAGATGTCATTAACAAAGATCGTGATGTTGTTCGTGCTGGGATAACGAGAAAAAGGGAGACTGCTCTGCACATTGCTGCTGCAGCAAAACGCACTGCTTTTGTAAAGGAACTGGTTAAACATATGAATGAAGAGGACCTAGCCTTGAAAAATAAAGATGAAAACACTGCTATTTGTTTTGCTGCCGCATCAGGAATTGTGGAAATTGCTAAGGTGATGGTGAAAAAAAACAAAAACCTTACTCTGATTCGAGGTAATCAAGGAAAGACACCCTTATACATGGCAGCTTTGTTTGGACACAGGGATATGGTGTCATATCTCTATGATGTTACTGATTTTGAAAGCCTAACTCATGAGGAACGAATTAGCCTCCTTCTTGGTACTATCTCGGCTGATTTATACGGTATGATGCCCTTATAACTCTATATTTCTATGGCATGAAATAACCTTCCACAATTGCCTCACCCTTATTGCATTTTGGAAATGATTTTTCGTGCTGTGGCCTCTTACTAGTCAGCCCTTTCAGAGGGTGCTCACTTTGTCTATACAAGGCTAATGGTGCTTATTTAGTGATCACAAGGAAATGAATCTTTGTTTATTGCAAAAAATAAAAAGTTATTTGGCCACTAAGTGTAATTCTACCAACTATTGAAAAATTGGTAACATTTGTGCATTAGAAGTTACTTGATTCTCTAATTTAAAACAGGTTTTTCTACCAAAAAAAAAAAAAAAATCCTCCAAGACTGTTAAATGCAATGAATATTTAACCATGCGTGCACAATGTAGTGATTTATTTTATTCATTTGTCCCGTATTAATGTATTTATTTGAGAAGCACCTTTATTCTGTGTGAAGGCTACATAGCTTGAACCATAAAATCTTATTTATCCAATTGAGTTATGTCACACCTTAGTTATTTGAATTAGCATGTAAATTAGGGAGTCATAAGATTGCTAGCAAATTCCCCACCCTGAAAGTAACTTAATAAAATTGTCACACTTGGTTTAGATGTAAGACAGTTCAACATGCATTGCATCCTCTTCTTAATTTCCATTACACCTGAATATCTCTAAGAATAAAGAGGCAGTTTATGACTCTAACAGTGAACCATTGTGTTTCGTGTACAGATCTAGCTTTAAAAATATTGGACAGAGACACATCATTAGCCTTTGCTCGAGATGCAAACAATGAGACAGCCTTGCATGTATTGGCTCGAAAGCCTTCCAAAATTGCCAACAAAAGTCAGCTGGGAATCTGGAAAAGATACATCAATTCATGTTAGTTTTTTGAGCCCACTCAAAATCTCTTAGCATAAATTATGTGCTAACCCTTGAAAGTATTGGGCAAATACACTTATGCATCAAGGTGCCACTCTATATAGGCAAATACACTTTATTCAGTATCCACTCTACACCTTAAAAATCCATTTCTGCATATTCCCTTTGGCATTAAGATCATCTTATATGCCTTAGAAAGTTCAAGGGTATACAATTTTTTATTTTTAATCTCCAGTGGCTGATTTGTGTTTCCTCTAAAGCTGTCTAGGGTCAACGTGCAATTTCAATTTTTCTTATTAAATAATAGGATGCTGCAAATAAGTCAATTGTTAATTTGGAATAGGCATCTCATTTAGTTTGTATAATTTTTGTCAAATAACATATTTTAATCAATATTAATTCTACCTATAGGCTTCAAAGGGATTTATCATGAGGATTTGATGCGGACGTTAGCCCATCAACTAGTCAAAAAACTCTGGGAACATGTTCTACAACAGCAAGATTCGGAGATTTCAAAACTAATTAAAAAACCTTCGAGACTACTCTTTGATGCTGCAGAATTAGGCAGTCTTGAGTTTCTGATTATCCTTATTCGCTCATATCCTGATCTTATATGGAAAGTTGATGATAATAATCGAAGTTTGTTTCATATTGCTGCTCTATATCGTCACCGGACCATATTTAATCTAATATATGAGTTTGGAGCAATTAAAGATTTGATAGCAGCATACAAGGATGGCAAAAATAATAACATTCTGCATCTTGCTGGAAACTTGGCACCTCCTAGTCGACTCCAAATTGTATCAGGAGCTGCACTCCAAATGCAAAGAGAGCTATTGTGGTTCAAGGTAAATAAATAACACAAATTAATTTATAATTATTGATTTTTTTTAATAACTAGTATATTTCTTCAATGTATTCGGGTTAATTGCATATAACGGATTTGCAAGTAATATTTTGTTGATCTGCCGTAATTCATAAATTTTTTGTAAGTTTGAATTGGACCTTTTTGTTGATTATGTTGGATTTGTATAACTTTAATTTATTGACCATTATAGGCAGTGGAAAAAATTGTGCCACCTTCATATATTAAGATGAGGAATTCAGAAAACCAGACACCTAAGGATCTGTTTACAGAGAAGCACAAAGACTTATTAAAAGAAGGGGAGAAGTGGATGAAGAGCACTGCAACTTCATGCATGCTTGTGGCAACACTCATTGCAACTGTGGTATTTGCGGCAGTCTTTACTCTACCAGGAGGAGATAATAATGACAATGGTGCTCCTCTATCTCTAGAAAAGGGTGCTCCTCTATTTCTAGAAAAGAAGTGGTTTCTGATTTTTGTCATATCAGATGCAGTTGCGCTATTCTCTTCCGCAGCCTCAATAATAATGTTCTTGTCCATTCTTACGTCACGTTATGCTGAAAACGATTTTCTTGTGTCACTACCTGCAAGGTTGATGTTTGGACTGTCGGCACTATTTGTCTCCATTGCTACAATGGTGCTAGCCTATGGTGCAGCCATCTTTATGATCTATGATCATAAACTTCATTGGGTTCCTATTGTTATTGTGTCTCTTGCTTGTGTCATAGTCGCATTATTCGCTTGGCAACATTTTCACCTTTGGGCTGATACAATCCGCTCAACATATTGGTCTAGGTTTCTCTTCCGACCATTCAAACATAGGCTTTACAATTGAATTTTAGTGGAATCTGCAGAAGTCCTTGTGGGAGCCCATTAGTTTGTTCCCTTATAGTTGAGGTTCAAACTTTTTATTTCTTATTATGAATTGTTCCACTGAATTATACATTATGTTATTTTGTGTTAATGAATTTTTTATAAACAAAAGTACTTGGTCTGAGTTAATGAGTAATATTTTCTTGAGGCTTTTTAGTTGTTTTTAATGTACCAAACACTTTCTTATATGTTACAAGGGATATAGTATAGCCATATGCCTTGCTTTCTATATTTTACTGCAATAGATCAAAAGGGCACGGGGTGATCATGAGTCTAGTTTTCAATTTATCACAATGTTGAGAATTGAGGCCCTTAGTAAAGAGGCCTGTGAGCTAATTTACACTTAAAATGAATATCAATCAGAGCTTGCACAAATTTTCTAAATTGATTCACGCCAAATGAGATATTAGGCCGTGTAAATGTTAGGTATTGCAATGCACCAACTATGCTACAATGTAGAGAAGGATCGAATAGGAGGTTATCATTGCATTTACTGAACTGAGTTGCAGGGGCACAAGGAGTATTGCAACGCTTGTAGTTGAAAATATTATGACGTTTTAAGAGACTAGAGACATAATTTTGCTGGTGAACATATATACCTGAAGGAGCCCAACTGGTGGATTAAATTGTCAATGAAGGAAATATCATTCCCTGTAAGCAAAAAGGTAATGGACTAATGGAGTGACCATTGCAGTGGATGAATAATGACGGGAGTCAGCAATAGATCCATGGAAACCATGAGTTTGAATATGAGAGGTGAGACGCTCAAACCAAGCATGGGGTGCTTGCTTGATACCATTTTTGGATTTATGAAGTTTACCAATATGATTAGGGTTGTCAGATCAACAAAGCTAGGTAATTGAGTCATATAGATCTCTTCCTTGAGAACTCTAAGCAAGAAGGCATTGGTGACGTCAAACTATCGAAGAGACCATTAAAATTGGACAAGAAGTGATAATATGATGCAAACAATAGCAGGCTTGATGTTTGGGCTGAATCTTTCATCAAATTCAATGCCAAACTGTTGACGATAACCCATAGCAACACATTAGACCTTATAACAAGAAATGCTACCATTAGAATGTCTTCTTTTAACTTGTATACCCATTTGCACCTAACAAATGGCTAACCTCCAGGTGCCTTGTTTTTCTGAAGCTGTAAATTTAGCATCCATAGTTTGATGCCATTGTGAAATATATCTTAGAAGCAACATGATAAGAGGGAGGCTCGGTGTTTAAATAGTCAATGATAAAAGAGCGAAAACATTTTTTCCTCTTGGAAAATACCAGAACGGATTTTCATAGGATGTGTAGGTAATGGAGGGGAAATTGGGAAAGGTGCGTTTGAATTGTGTAGGGAAAGAGGTGACACTAAATGTGGAGGAGAGAAGATGGGCCTGGGTGATGTAGAATAGATAGTACATGCCAGCTTGGAGTAGTAGGGGCGTCAGAAGTCACAACGCAAGATCAAGGGAGTGCCAGTAGAGGCCATCAGAGCAACAATGTCGGAATTGTATGAAATTTGACAGATTGAAGAAAAACGACATTCTAATCTAAACTTGAGTTTCGAGCATCACCTAAATTTAGGCAAATTCCTTTGTTAAGGCTCCTAAACAGCATTTTTGCTATTTATAGTAATATTTGTTTTTCCTTAATAACTTTTAGTTTAAAAGTCAGAATAATGTCCTGTCTGTTTTGGAATGACCCTTAAGGTTAGTAGTTTATAATTTTGCATTTAACTCAATATTATTATTTTTGGTAAAATTCGGTATTTTGCCATTGAATCTCGTAATTAGTGCGAATTAGGGTTTCAGATGTTTCCTAATTGTCCTAAGGTTTTACTTTCTCAGTATTTATATGTTTTGTAGCCATCAAAGGCAAATTAGATTATTATCAATAAAAATACAGACTTTTTTCAAATTTTTTCTATGGTGGATTCCAGTTTATCTTCTTGTGAATTTAGGGAAATCTCTCGTGGATTCGAGATTTACTACTAGAAACTAATAATTTAGTTTCTGTTTCATTAAGAGAGTATCGTGTGTAGTTTCTTCAGGCTTTGACGACATCATTGGGGTAGTCAAGGGAGTTGGAGAAGAGGAGGTAGACGTTTGAGATAGACATTGATAATGCCTTAAAATGTATAGTTGTTATATATTTATGCGGGTGTTATATCTTTATTACTATGCTTGATTTGTATAATTAAGCTATGATTTGCTTTAGTCCTTATTATTTATCTTTATATAAGTTTTTGAATAAGATGTCATTTATTGTGTGTAATTTTCTACTTTCAGGAAATCATGTGAAAAAAATGAGTTTACAAAAGTTTGTGAGAGAATAGAGGCCAAACTAGAATTCAAGAGGAGCTAAAGGACCATGGTTAAATGTCTAACAAGGTGTAGCTGGAGTATTTGGGTCATCTACTATGTTTGGAAGTTTCAAATAAGGAAAGAAATCAAAGAGGCAGAATCTGAAAAGGAAAAATTAGATTTGAGCACTGATCAGTATTTTGGGCGTATCTCTTTCCTCAAAAATCTAATTGACTTAAGGCTAGATGGGCTGGAACCGTGATTTAGTTATCTACAACTTCCCTGTTTTTCGAAATTCACAATTTTTGAAGGCCGAAATTAACTCACAAGTTGCTACTATAAATCTAGATGAAAATTAAATAGTAAAAGTTTTATTTTTCTTTGTACACTTTTACGTTAGGGCATTGAAGAGAGGCTGTGGAGAACAAATTTTGGAGAGAAAAATTTGTATTTTCTTTTCTCTAATGGCAGCCTAAACTCTTTGCTAGGGCTAGAGGTTATGTTTCTTCTATATGGTATGAATATTCAATGTGATTCTTTCTATGATTTTAGATAATAACATATTTGATTGTTTAATTAGATTACCTTTGATGTATTAGTTCTTCCATGCTTTCAATAAGTTCAATCATGTTTTTCTTATTGTTTAGATAAATTTCTAATAGTTTCAAATAGAAATCACATTTTGAAGTGAATGAGTTTTTCTGAAAACTATTCTAACCGCATTATTAATTAAGGTTATCATGCGTTCTTGAATTGTCTCAGTTCAACCAAATCATAACTTTTTAATTGTATAAGAACAATCAATTATGAAATATATATTTCTTAGATCACAAATAATTTCATATCGATATAGGAAAACACCCCACTACCCTGGTATTTACATTATTGATTTAAATCATTTATTATTATTATTCTTGTTAACAACCACCAAGAAAAATGACTTTTCTTCTTCACCCAAATTGTTTTATTATATTGTCTTTGAATTTACCCTACTCTTTGTGGTTCGACCTCGGTACTCTGAGAGTTATATTGCTATAATTTCTTGTACATTGACATGGGAGTGAGCAAGCAGAGGTCAAGGAGGAGAACTGACATAATGTGAAGATAAGAAGAGAAGAGGACCAGTAGAAAAGGAATAGTGCAAGGCTGAAGAAACAAAAGAATAGGAAGCCAAGTATTGGAATTCACTACAAGAAAAACAAGCTATTGCGGCGGGTGCGAAAACTGCCGCTATATGTCGCCTATTGCGACGCTTTTTTGGCCCGCCGCTGTACATGAGATCTATTGCGGCGGTCTATATGCTCGCTGCAATAGTTCTAGTATTTTGCGGCATACTACAGCGGCGGGCCAATGACCCGCCGCAATAGACCTGTTTTTACGGCACTAAGCTTAGATATAGCGGCGTGTCAATGACCCACCGCAATATGTACTCCTTTTTGTGGCAGGTTGGACCGCCGCAATAGACCTTTAAATTTCCCAGCCCTAAAATTTCTCTCTATTTTTTTCGCCTTCCCACTTAAAGATCAAATGGTAAATTACACCCGATTAGCATGAAAATTTGCATGCATGTTAAGAACATATAAAACATGTAATCCAACGATTGGATTTTCAAAATATGAATTCAATAATAAGTTATTGGTTGGTGTAACATTTTTTAGAGTTATATCAGGTGTAACATGAACCCAACCCTATATTTCTTAATTCGTTGTGAATTTTGATAAATCTACCGTTAGATTACATTATCGTCATATATTTTTCATACGTACAAAATTTCAAGGTGATCAAAGATTAATAGTCATGTCGTAAATTAATTGTTTAAATTCAAGTTTTTGTAGTTTAAAATAACGCATAAAAGATGAGTTTAAAGATAAAATGGTAAATTACACCCGATTAGTATGAAAATTGGCATGCATGTTAAGAACATATAGAAAATATGATTCAACGGTTAGATTTTTAAAATATGAATTCAACAATAAGTTATTGGTTGGTGTAACATTTTTTAGAGTTACATCAAGTGTAACTTGAACCCAACCCTATATTTCTTAATTCAATGTGAATTTTGACAAATATACCGTTAGATTACATTATCTTCATATATTTTTCATACTTACAAAATTTCAAGGCGATCAAAGATTAATAGTCATGTCATCAATCAATTGTTTAAATTCAAGTTTTTGTAGTTTAAAATAACGCATAAAAGATGAGTTTAAAGATCAAAATTAAGCCAAAGGAAGCGAAGATGGATTGGGATGATGCAACAATCATAGTGGCAAATTTCAATAGTAGGGCCTTGAATGCTTTGTTTTGTGGAGTGACCAATGAAGAATTCAAGAAAATATCATCCACGGAAGTTGCCAAGGAAGCATGGACCATTCTTGAGACCACCTATGAAGGTATCAAGGCAGTAAAGACTGTGAAGTTTCAAAGACTCACTAGTAGCTTTGAAGAAATAAGGATGGAGGAGGATGAGACATTTGATGAGTTCTATGCTAAACTCAAGGATATTGTGAATTCTGCTTTCAACCTTGGAGAATGTATTGCAGAATCCAAAATTGTTAGTAAAATCCTTAGGTCCTTACCTGAAAGATTCCATGCCAAAATCACTGCCATTGAAGAAGCAAAGGAAATTGATCAAATTCCTTTGACTGAGCTTGTAGGTAACCTTCAAACCTATGAGATGGGATTAGGCTCAATGGGAAAAGGTGGAGAGAGTAAAAACTTGGCTCTTAAGAGTATAGAGGAAGAGATTGAGGACTTTGAAGATGAAGATGAAGGTGATGATGAGGATGAGGATCTAACCTTCATCACTGATGAGATTATCTAGCTTCTTCAATTTAGGAAAAAGGATAAGGGCAAACCTCCTAAGAAATCTAAATCCTCAAGGAAGGGCAAGAATGAGAAACCCCTTATCCAATGCCATGAGTGCAAAGGTTTTGGTCATATAAGGATAGAGTGCCCAAACTACCTCATGAATGAAAAGACCAAGGAGTCAAAAGATAAAGGGTTGGTTGCTACTTGGAGTGACACTGAAAATGACTCTTTTGATGAGTATGTGGGTGAATGTAGTCATATTATGGTCTTTGCTGCCTCAATCGATAAGGTGATTGTAGAAAGTGCTAGTGACAGTAAGGATTCTTCTAATCATGAAATACCTAAGAAGATGACCCTTCAGGAAGCCTATGATAAGCTATGCACTGAATTCATAAAATCTGAAAAGACTTCTCATCTTTGTAGAAAAGAGCTTAATGAGGTAAAAACTGAAAAAGCTGATTTATTAGTCAAACTAGATGAGACTACAAGGTTAGTTGAGACTCTTGTTGTGGAGAACACCTCATTAGAAGAGAAGGTCAAGAATCTTGAAGTTGAGCTTAGTCAAGCTAGAACTCAAATAGAGAGGATGTCTAGTGCAAAGCTTGATGAGGTCTTTAGTGCTCAAAAGCCTAGTTTTGATAAGACTGGATTAGGATATGCTGTTTCCTCCGGCCGCCCCTCTTCCATGGATTCTAGATCAAGGACTGTCTTTGTGCCTCAATTTGAGAAAGGTAATAAAGGTATGAAATCCAAAACTATTTTGGCTAATTCTAAATCCTTTGTTAGACCTCATGTTTGTTACCATTGTAGTATTTCTGGACACATTCGTCCTAATTGCTTTAAGTTGTATCCTCATAAGCAATTGTCCAAACGGTCACAGGTTTCCTCTCAAGGATCTACACCTTTGTTTGGAGAGTTATTAAAAGTTTTGAGTTTTTTAACTCAATTTCAGGAGAATTCTAATTCTTTTATGTCCTTTAGTAGACATACTAGGACACGTGCATTTTCATCTTCACGGCCAAAGACTCGTGCTATGTGGGTGAGAAAGGAGCCTAAGACTTAATTGTCTTTTCTGTTTGTCCTCTACTTTAATTCTTTCTATCTAAAGTAGGACGCTCTTTGCTTGATTTCTTATCTGCTTTTGAAATCATGCTTTCATGCATCTGCATCTTTCTATCATACCTTCTTGCATATGCATCTTTCTTTCTGCTTTCATATTGTTTGTCTGTTTTTGTTTGGTTGTTTAGTTTTTTTAAAAAAATTGAAAAATCAGAAAAATACAAAAAACTGTGTGTATATGTGTACATTGGTACTTGTGTACCTTGGATGGCCATTGAAACAAAGTTTTCTAAACTTTGTATCTCTTGTAGTTTAGATGGGCATCTCTATGCACAACTAAGCAAGTGAGCTTTGTGGCTCTTGTTTGTGATGAGTAAGATTAAGTTGTCTCTTGTACTTAAAACTCGTATCACTCTTTTTGACAAGAAGGATTAGAAAATCCTAAGAGAAATGCATAAATAACCATCTCACCACTGTTGCCCGCCAATCATGAATGACTTTTGTGTGCTTCGGCATAGCAAAATTGGAATGTCAAATGCTTAACATAATTGGGTATTTCTTTTCTATCTCTTATATGCCCATGCATGATTTGCTTAAAAAGAAAATATGCAAAGAAAAATCAAAAGCAAAAAGATCAAAAATGCTTTTAAATATGATTGCAAACGTGTATTCTAGGAGATGTGGGAGTTATAGGATGTACCTCGAAAGTGATAGTCCCCATCAAACAGTTATGATTTTGTGTGAGTTAAAGTGATTTTCTCATATCTCAAATCGTCATAACATGTTGACACATTTGCAATCTTGTGATGTTTTACACACACAACACGCAATATTCTTTGCTACTCTTGATACATGTGCAGGTACAATGTGATTTGGCCATCACAAGGTTTTACATGTGTTAATGTATGCTCACTAAACTGTCTTGACTTGTTTTTGAAATATAAAATTGGTTAGACTTGTTTAGTGTGTGTGTGTTTTGGGATCTATGTGCTTCACATTTTTCTTGTTGAGAGATTTGTTTTTCACATGTTTTGCATCCTTCTATTATCTTGTCATCCATAGCATCTTGTTTCATTACATTCATGCATTTTTATGGATTCTTTGTACCCCCTTGATCATCCTTGGTCATCTTTATGTTTCTCGGGTGAAGCTTTCCAGTTTCTTGTACCCTTTGTCAATCATGACAAAAAGGGGGAGAAATTGTGATGTGGTTTCTTATTTTAAGATTCTACATGTTAGGGGGAGAAATACATGCCTCTGTAAAGGGGAGATGTGTTTCATCTTGTTAGGGGGAGTGCTTACTTCCTTGTTCTTGTACACCGGTCTTGTGACCATGTTTATATACATTCTACTTATCTTCTTTATATGTTGATGTATGTTTCTTTCACCTACCTCTACATGTGTTGTTTCTTTTCTATCTTTATACACATGTTTCTACTTGTATACAATCTTATATTTCTGTTTCACACAAAGATGCTTTGATGAGTTTTGTTTAAAGTGTTTCAGAAATACAAGTTGTCAAAGTCTACTTGCCATAAACTCTCTTCTTGCAAAGTCTTTCAAGAGTTTATGTTAGGATAGATTTTATTGTATTCAACAAGTGAATATGAGTTGAGTGATTTATGACTTCTCTCATATGTTCATTTGTTTGTTGTGGTTTTGTCACGAATTGCCAAAGAAGGAGATTGTTAGGACATATGTGTTTCACTTGTTAGGAACATATGTCACTATTTTATGTAATTGGCTTATCCTTTGACAAAACGCATTTTACTTGTATTTAGGTAGATCTAGGATGTGTTTAATACTTCAAGAAACTGTGTTTCAAGATCAAGTGTTGAAGACATGCAAGTCTGTCCAAGAATCAAGTGAGAAAGTGCTGAATTTTAAAGCTCGATAGCTGCTCGACACCTCCTCAACACTTGGCTATCTGTCGAGCTCTTAAGTTGTTTCTTATCGCAATCTCGATAGCTTCTCGACAGCTAGTCGATCGATCGAGATATCTCCTGTCCCCTTGAAACCTGCTCGACACCTCCTTGATCAATCGAGATTTACTGAGCCTTACGAAAGTCAGATTTCCAGATCAAATTTTTGGCTCATGCTGACATGTATGTGTAGGGTTTCTTTTCGGCCCATCACATAAGAGAATACAAAGAGAATAAAAAGGAGAACATATGCAAAAGGTGACCAATGCCTTATTATCTCTGAAAGAAGCTACTGCGTCTTTACGCCTTAGGGTTTTGTAACCAAGTGCTTCTTGATCTTCATTGTTGATGAAGTGAAGAACTTTGCAACCAACATCTTCTTCAAGTTGGTGCTTAAGTCGCGTACTGGGATCCGCGCAAATGGTTAGTCACGTACTGGGATTCGTGCATCATCAAAGGGTGGCGTTCATATACTGAAGAGTTTAAAGGTTCTGAAGCGGTAGAAGGTTTCTGCTGTGAGTTCATTTACGAGGATTGTAGAGTCTAGGGACAAAGGTTTTGTACTAGATCTGAAACTCCTTTTCATTATAGTGGATTGCTTTTTGGGAAGGTTTCCCCCCAGGTTTTTTACTGTGAAACTAGTTTGTTTCATTGGTTTTCCTGGGTCATCATATCTTGTCTTATTTACTTTTCCATTGCATTCAATTATTGACATGATATTGATGTTTGTTTGTTTTAACTAGATTTATTCATAATAAACCTAATTAACAACTTGGGTTTAAAACTTGTTAATTCTATCAACCTGAGTCTAAATTTCCCAACACAGCAGAAGCAGAAGAATCTGAAGGATCCTTCCACCCAAGCACAGTCAGGACTCTCCAGAAGAACCCTAAGTTCAGGTTGCTATTCAACCAGTTGGGATTTGGGCTAAAGGCAAGAAGGGTGGCCACAGAGTCCCTCATGAGTATAGCAACAGATTCAGGAATGGAATGTTTCACAGCAGAATCCCATGCTAGTCGAGCTTACCTAGAGAAAACCAATGCAATAACCTTCACCGATGAGAACATCGAAGTTGAGCATCCAGACCACCGTAGACCCCTTTATCTAATGGCCACCATAAATGGTGTCCAAGTCAGAAGAGCATTAGTAGACAAAGGGACGTCACTCAACCTCATAGCCCTGAGTACCCTAAAAGTCGTGGGCCTAACTGGCAGGAGGATCCTGGGGACTCCCATGGAGATAACAGGATTTTGAGGATTAGCAGAATCTCCTGAAGGATGTGTGCAGCTGGCCTTAAGAGTAGGACCAATAGTGGCCCTGACAAGATTTCATGTGATCAATTCAGAGGTTTCCTACCATGTACTGTTGGGACACCCATGGCTCCATAAGCACCACCTTATTCCATCCACGTACCATCAATGTGTTAAAGGGAGATTGAATGGAAGACCCGTAAGGATCCCTGCCAACCATAACCCTTTCCGCCAAGGAGATGTAAACTTTGTGGAAACAATGTTCTATGATGAGTTAAAACCAGATGATGAGAGCCCCACGCTGGGGAAACTAGGAGCACCTATCTTGGAAGAAGAAGAAGGAGGGAGTACCTGTGACCTAAGAAACCTCTTGGAGAGAAAAAGGCAAAAGAGGGAGCCCAGCTCCTCAGGATCTCGGGAATGTATAGTGGTACGAAAACCCAGAGGAAGGTTGATTTATCGTTTATGAAGGATCCCAGAAGCCTGTTTTCATTAGTAGTCAGTTGACAGCACAAGAATATGAGCAATTAGTGGCCTTACTCAAGAAATACATGGATGTGTTCGTATGGACCTATGATAAGATGCCTGGTCTAGATCCCGGACTGGTGGTCCATTCTCTCAACGTAGACCTGGGAGTCAAGCTAGTAATCTAGCCAGCCAGGGTCTTTCACACCGATGTGGAAGCTCAGATAACTCAAGAAGCTGCTAGCAGCTGGTTATATCAAGCCCATCCAGCACCTTAAGTGGCTTTCCAACATAGTACCTGTGAAGAAAAAGAATGGCCAAATCCGTTGCTATATGGACTTTTACAATCTAAACAAGGCATGTCCAAAAGATGAGTTCCCTCTGCCTAATATTGACCTCATTGTGGATTTAGCTATAGGAAGTTCTATGTTTTCATTTATGGATGGGTATAATGGGTACAACCAAATCCGCATGGCTGCCAAAGATGCAGAAAAGACAGCATTCTGGACTCTAATTGGGAATTTTTATTACACTGTGATGCCCTTTGGCCTCAAAAATACAGGGGCCACATACTAGCGAACCATGACTGCTATCTTCCATGACATAATGCATAAAGAAATGGAAGACTATGTGGATGATATTGTGGTGAAATCAAAAACTAGGGCAGGACACCTTCAGATACTTGAACAAGTTTTTGAAAGGTGCAAGAAATACAAATTGTGCATGAACCCCATGAAGTGTGCCTTCAGGGTGTCTGCTGGAAAGTTTCTTGGGTTCCTAGTACATCACAGAGGCATAAGTGTAGATCCAGCAAAAGTCACAGCCATTGCAACAATGAAAAGGCCTACAACAGTAAGGGAGCTCAAAAGCTTCCTAGGGAGGGTCTCCTACATTAGGAGGTTTGTGCTAGGATTGGCTTCAGTCACAAGTGGTTTATCCAAACTATTGAAAAAAGGCGGCTAAGTTCACCTGGGAAACTGAGCAGCAAGAAGCCTTTCAAAGGATCCAGCAGATCATGAATCATCTTCCCACCCTCCAAGCACCAGTACGTGGGCGACCCCTGTTGCTATATTTAGCGTTAAACTCCCAGGCGATAGAAGTCCTGCTAGCACAAGAGGATGATAATGGGAATGAGCAACCTATTTACTACGTGAGCAGGACACTTAAGGACATTGAGACCAGGTACACCAGGATAGAAAGAGCTTGCCTAGTAGTCATCTACACATCCCAAAGGCTGAAGCGATATTTCTCATCTCACCAGATCCTTTTGGTGACTAAGTCACATCCCATAAAAGCACTCTTACATCAGCCCCTCCTGAACGCATAAAAGATGAGTTTAAAGATCAAATGATAAATTACATCCGATTGGAATGAAAATTGGTATGCATTTTAAGAACATATAGAGAATGTGATCCAATGGTCGAATTTTTAAAATATGAATTCAACAATAAGTTATTAGTTGGTGTAACATTTTTTAGAGTTACATCAAGTGTAACTTGAACCCAACCCTATATTTCTTAATTCAATGTGAATTTTAACAAATATACCGTTAGATTACATTATCTTCATATATTTTTCATGCTTACAAAATTTCAAGGCGATCAAAGATTAATAGCTATGTCATCAATCAATTGTTTAAATTCAAGTTTTTGTAATTTAGAATAACGCATAAAAGATGAGTTTAAAGATCATATGGTAAATTACGTCCGATTGGCATGAAAATTGGCATGCATGTTAAGAACATAAAGAAAATGTGATCCAATGGTTCGATTTTCAAAATATGAATTCAACAATAAGTTATTGGTTGATGTAACATTCAATAATAAGTTATTGACCGCGACTTTTTCTAAATCCGACCGTTGATTGTAACCATAATTTACTAGAATTAACCTTTCGTTACACTCTTTAAATCCAACGGTTAAATTTCAAATCTAAGAATTGCTGGTGATGGACATGTATTGTGTACTTGTATGGTTATGTTCTCTCAATTTGATCATCCAATTAGTCATATTATTTTTTTTATGTTTTTTGTTTTTAAATTTTATTTCACAACTCATTAATAAAATGACCAAGTGACTTCACCAAATTGCATAATTTTTTTTTTTTTATCTTCTTCTCCTATAATTTCTAAGTTGATAAAAATATTAATTTAACTTCAATCCAAACTCTTCATCTAATCATTTTTTTATTTAAATTATATTATCACGTGTAATTATACTTAAGTAGAATCTACAGTTTTTGCAAAATTTTGTAGAATCTACAGTTTTTATAACTCTCTAGCTGAAAGTGAGACAAACCTCACTCCAGCAAGCTTTATGGGCTCACTTGAGAGCCTATCAAACGAACATCAAGTAAGCATCCAACCAAGCTTTCTCTTACCCCCTTGTACTCTCACATGTCCTCATTCAAGGCTTGCTCGAGTAGGCTCAACCAAGTACTAATTGACATTTTGTATAGCTGATATGTCCATTCAATTTTGCTATTACATTCATTCTGCCATTGTGTTGAAGGATTAGTTTATTCTTTATATTTGTGTTCCCCTCTTTTTCTTTTTCCTTTTGGTTGAACATGCAACTCCAAAGGAAGTTAATCCGAAGAGTTAAATAACCTTATACGG
The DNA here is from genome assembly GCA_030021035.2 of Notholithocarpus densiflorus. NCBI lineage: Eukaryota > Viridiplantae > Streptophyta > Magnoliopsida > Fagales > Fagaceae > Notholithocarpus > Notholithocarpus densiflorus. The sequence continues at coordinate 571,410 of JARYZH020000218.1, read as the reverse complement.
GATTCCCAAAAGATTTTAAAATTCATTCCTTAACCCCAATTAAATCACTATTTAACCTAATATAATAAACCCTCTAGTTTTTTGCCAGTATTAAACTTAAGTTGTTGCAAACCCACGCAATGTGCGGGAAATTTGATGATTTGTTTTTTTGTTAAGTGAAAAATGAAAATATTTGATAAAACTTATAAGAATTAGTTTCAAACTCTTCTTAAAATGATGTGATTATTTTCTAATAAATTATAGTTGATACAATATATTAGATTTTCTAAATTAAGCTATTTATATTTGTTATTTGAAAGTGTTTTAAAATTTAAAATTTTAAAATAATTTTTTAAGAAAATATAATGCATTTTACATTCAATTATTATATAAGGCAAGATATTTTATAAATAATGTAATGTGTGTTAGAAATTGTTTCTAGCATTCCTTACAAATGGTTCATCTTTTATACGTATTGATTGACTTAAAAATGAAATATATATATATATATATTTATATATTTAAGTAAATCCATCACTGATAGGAAATGTGTTAAACACCTCACAATGCTATTTTGAATTTAATCTAAAATATGACCATTTAAAGAACAACTAAAATTTTGGCATTTGGGTTTTGAAAAAAAAAATGATATGCATGTGCATGTGAAATGAAAAAAGATAAAACCTATCCTAGGATGACATGTGGATGTATGAAATGTATAATTTACCCTAGGGTGACATGTGTGAGCATGGAGACGTGTACAAAATGTGTAGACATGTGAAAATTTTATTCTACAAAGCAAGATAAAAAGTGCATGGCTACACATGTGATCATATGACATTTACTAGGAAGATAAATTGCATAGGTGATTAAGTAAAACTTCACTCCATAGCATAGCATAGCATATCAATTGCAATTTTATTAAATTCTTATAAAATGTGAGAAAGGTGTCATTTGTAAAGGCATTTTATTTTAACAAAACATGGGATTGAAAAAGCATTTTTGCAGCCTAAAGAGTCTTTGTGCAATTTTTAAGGTCATTTTGGTAATTTTGGAAACCTTGGGGGAACAAATAATACTTTTGGAAAGTTGTGGGGGTCAAAAAGCAATTTTGGGAAAGGTATTTGTGGCTTATGGACCCACGGGTTGGGAGTTTTCTTGATTAAAGTTATTGGTTTGGGGCCTTTGGGCCTAAGGCTTTTAAAGTGGGTTGGTCTATGCATAGAGCTGGGCTTGTGCCCAAATAGATTGGACTAACCCCACCTCTACCATTAGAACCATCCATTAGAGCTGGGCTTGTTCCCATATAAATTGAAATCTCCCCTTTAGATTAGAACCATCCACTCTAACCCCAAATGCCACTGCCGCTACTGGTGATCTTCTCTCTCCTAATCGAACCCATGGCCAAAACCAAACCCTTCTCTTCTTCTCAGGTCATGGGTGTGACTATTTTGGGTTTCTTGATTTGGTTTGAGGTTTTGGGTTTGATTGGAAATTTGGTTTGGGTTTGGGGTTCCGAATGGTTGTTGCTGTGAGTTTTTGATTTGGGGTTTAATCTGGGGTTTTGAGGGGCTTCGGGTTTACTGTTGTTGTGTGTATGAATGTACGTTTATGCAAGCATGCTCTGTTTGTATGGAATCTGTGTTCACTGTACATGAGAACAGGAATAGGTGTAGCCGTGTGTGTGTCTTGTGTTCATGTGTACACTTGAGCTACTATAATCGTGTGAGCATGCATTCCAAAAATAATAGTATAGAATGAAAAAAATGAAATAGGAAGTAGGTGCTACCCATTTTGGTTTGCCATTTGCTATTGCTTCCCTTCCCGCTGCTTGCTTTTTCCTTGCTTCTCTTGTTCTGCATTGTTTATGGCTGAAAAAGAAAAAAAGAACAAACTTTTAAATTAGATTTCAAGCAAAAAATAGAAAAGAAACAAGAAAGAGCGAGAAAAAATTATTGGGTCGTCTCTGCTCAGTGCTGCTTCTTCATTTATGCTTAATACTCTACTTTCTTTTCTTCTCTGCCTTTCTTGCTTCTCATTAGCTGCTGCTGTTGTTTGTTGTGGTTGTGGGTTGTTGTTGTTTATTGTTTGTTGTTAAATGGCAAAAAGGAGGGATCTTCGCTATGGCTTTTGGCTTGATGGTAGAAAGGAGAGAGCTTTCTATATTTTGGTTCTGTTTTTGGGGTTTTGGAGGTTGGGGAGATGGTGTTGGGAGTTGGCTGTGTTTGTAGTTTCAAATTGATGGAAAAAGGATGGAATTTTCCTGTGTTTTCTAGATTTGCTTTAGGGGTTTTGGTTTTCTTACTTGGGGTTTTTGGTTTTGTTTTGGGAGTCTGCAGTGAAGTTGTTGTTCAAAGGTAGTGGCTACAAAGGGCTGGGATTTTCAGGTAGAGGCGTAGAGCCGTAGAGGAGAAAAGGAGAGACTTTTATGGGTATTTTTGGGATGTTGGCTGTTGGGATTTTTGGGTAAAGGTTAAGGGGCATTCCCATGTAAAGCTCTGTTTGTTTGGTATGACAATTCAAACACATGTTTTTAGTTTTTAAATAACAATATACATATTTTTACACACTTTTTCACCTACATGTGTTTTCACACATGTTTTCAAACGGTAGCAGCTTGTGTCCAGTGGCCAGTGCCATTGGACATGTTGCGATGCGGACACGTGTCCAAGACTGGACACGTGTCCGTATCCTAATGGGTCTAGTGGTCAAACAACAAAACACATTTTTAAGTGAATGTACCAAACACTCCCAAACCCATCATAACTCACATGAGTGATGTTTAGAATGTTTTAGCAATTGTGACTCGTCTCATTCAGTCTAAACTTGTGCAATGGATTAAAAGTTGAAACTTGAAGACACTTAAAAGAATTGTGTGAAACTTTCAATCAATAGACAAAAATTCACAAATAAAATTTGACATACCCATCAATTAAAAGAGCTTAACTTGATCTCCAAATAAATCATATGTATGACTTGATAAGAATAAAAAGACCAAATATAATGAAGAAATAGACTTGAATAAAAATCGTACTAGTAATTTATGAAAACTAATTAAATTCCTTAATCATTTTTGACTTGTGAATTTTAATTGCATGCTTAATTATAAGGTTTCAAATGGTATACTTAGTGCCAATTTTTATGGAAAATAACAAAAAAATTTAGCATGCATTCAATAGAAAATTATGTACTTTTTCCCCGATTAAAATGAAAAATGGGTCATTTCATTAAATTTGTGATATCTCATTTGATTTATACCTATTCTTTGCCCGAGTAAGCAAATTACATGAAATTTTACAGTCTTAAATAAACTTAATATGGAGGCTATATATATATATATAGACAATAAATAATGACTGTTGAAAAGGCTCTTTTGAAAAGTTACTCTAGTTTGTACAAGCCCTAAAATTTGTACTAGTTAGAGACAAAAAAAAGTTTCATTCCCTCACATTTTTGCAAAATTCTGTAGAATCTACTGTTTTTATAACTCTCTCAAGGGAGATAGACATCGCTCTAGCAAGCTTTTATGGGCTCACCTGAGATGCTATCAAACAAAATTCAAGTCCGCATCCAACTAAGCTTGCTCGTACCCCCTTGTACTCTCACATGTCCTCAATCAGGGCTTGCTCAAGTAGGCTCAACCAAGTACTAATTGACATTTTGTATAGCCGATATGTCCATTCCATTTTGCTATCACATTCATTCTACACAAACCTCACTCGACGAGTAATTTCCCTCCAATCCAAAACACCACTTATTTTATATATAAACACACATTTTGCCCCGCTTCTTTATATTTGTTTCCCCTTCTTTTTATTTTTCCTCTTCGTTGAACATGCTACTCCAAAGGAAGTTGACTGGAAGAGTTAAATAACCATAAACCTTATACTAGGATTCCCAAATTTTTTAAAATTCATTCCTTAACTCCAATTAAATAATATTCAACGTAATATAATAAACCCTTTAGATTTTGTTCTAGTAATAGATTCAACTAGTCACTGGCTCGCAAGATGCACGAAAAATTTGACAATATTTTTAAGAAAAAAATAAAAATAGTAAATGAGACTTTGATAACATAAGAAAAATATAATTTTATCAATAACCTATCAACATTATGCTAAGAATGTGGCACAACTGTCAATGAAGCAACTCTTATTTCTACACAAACCTCTCCTACCAAAGTATCATCAAAGTTAACTAAATGGACTTAAGTGGGCCGGTGGATCGAAAGGGACTGAAGTGGACCGAATGGATTGCATGGACCAAAATAGATTGCATGGATTGAAATGCTATACTGATGTAGCTAAACAATACCGTATCAATAATAAATGTTATGTTTAAAATTTTAGACATTATATATGTAGGGACTCAGAATGTAAAGGCCTAAGCCCACCTAGAACAGTGGTACCTTGTCCCCCAAATCAAGCCCAAACAATAGAATTTTTAAAAGAGTGGTAACTAACTCAAGTGCAATACTAGGATATGTCCAAGTTTAAAATTGAAGAATCCAAAGTAGCAAATAAGTGCAATTGGAACAACAATTGAGGATAATATCCTCCTCAGGCAAGTCCGAGGATCAATTTCTTGTAAAGACTTGCTAATATAGTAGACATGTCTTTGTACCCCAGCCTCTGTTCTGACTAGAACCAGGCTTACTGCATGATTAGTGACTGCTATATAAGCATATAAGACCTCCTCATTCTCGGGTCGGGAGAGAACATGAGGGTATGATAAATACTGCTTCAACTCTTCAAAAGCAACAATACATTCCTCAATCCACTCAAAGCTTTTCCATATGTAAAGGAGCTGGAAGAATGGCCGACATCGGTTTGCAGACCGGGAGATGAACCTATTTAGAGTGGCTGTCAACTTCTGTGCCTCTTTGGGGTTCCAAGGCGGGTGCAAATCATTTATGGCCTTGATTTGATCGAGATTGACCTCTATTCCCCGATGAGTGATCATGTATTCCAAAAACTTGCCCGAATTGACACCAAAGGAGCATTTAGAGGCATTGAGATGCAACTTATGCTTCCTAAGAACCAAGAACACGCTTCCCAAGTCATTTAGGTGTTCTGAAAGACATCACACAATAGTGGTAATTCCTAGTAGGGGTTAAGAAAGTTGTCTTCTCTTGGTCAGAAAGAGCCAAAGATATTTGGTGATAGCCCTAAAAGGCATTTAGAAAACTCATCCAAGGATGTCCAACCAAAGGCATCCACTAGCTGATCAATCTGAGGAACGGGAAAAGGATCTTTTGGGCAGGCCTTGTTTAAATCAGTAAAATCCACACAAATCCTCCGTTTTCCCGACTTCTTCTTCACTACCATAGTGTTAGCTAGCCATTCAGGGTAAAAAGCTTCCTTAATCGCCCCTGCTCACTTGAGCTTATTCACCTCTTTTTTTATTGCTTCGACATGTTCCTTTAAAGAGCACCGAGGTGTGTTGCCTTTTTGGTACAGCTGCAAGGTTTACATTTAGATGATGACATATAAAGTCTGGGTCAATCCTCGACGCCTCATAAGCATTCCATGCAAAAACATCCACATTCTCCTTTAAAAAACTTATAAGTTTCTCCTTTTCAACAGGGGATAGTTAAGCCCTCACCTGAAAATTAGACATGGCAATACGGGTCAGAATTTTCTAACCCAACCCGACTCGAACCCGATTTTTTTGACCCGAAGCAAAAACGGGTTGACCCGTGACCCAACCCGATTTTTTTGCAGGTCAACCCGACCCGTTAAAAAAATTCGCTAATTTTTTTTTTTTTTTTTTAATTATGTCCTGATACTATGTGCATAAAGCACAAAACATCAAAACTAACAATAATATATTCAATATTTACTACAACAATTAAGAGGAGCTTCACTGTGCATGACAACAATAGACAAGTCATCACAATTCAGTGATTCACAACACTGCACTCTACACAACACAAGGGCCAATTGGTCAAGGCCGTCAGTCACAACCATTAAAAAAAAAAAAAAATCTCATCCAAGGACCAAATATGCTTGCTAGCTGTAGTCCATCACTTAATTCTATTCACTCCTGAAAGTTGAGTTCCTCATTTCCTTTGCTTCTCCTGCGCCTCCAAAGTCCTCTGCCCTTCTTCAGTCTTCAATTCTTCACACATTCCACATTCGGCATTCCACACTTTTTTAGTTTCAGTGTTTCACACAAAGCAGTCAAAGCTTACGCCTCTGCCCTTCTACACTGCTCTGCTTTCTCACTTCTCTCAGTTCACTTCTCTGTCTCTCGCCACCCACAAGCCACACGGCCCACACAGCTGCTGACCCATTTAAGAGGAGCACAACCACAAATCATCAACTATGGTGAAGGTAAGTTAAATCCTTTTCATCATTCTCTTAAATCCCTAAATGTTTTTAGTTTTTGGATCAATTTTTTAATATTATGAATTTATGATTTAGCAATAATAAATGTTGTTTTGTGCTGACTGGTAGAATGTATGTATACCTCATAGACTCATAGTCATCTCATTAGCTTATGTTTTGATGTTTCTTTATATAATGCTTCATTTTCTGCATTGATTTCTAAATTTTTTGATATCTGTACTAAATGTTTCATGTTCTCATTTATTGACATGAATTAGTATTTGTACCTTTTAATTAACATAAGCAATGGTACACGTGTGATTGTTTGTTTGTCGAATCTGAAGTTGGCTCTGACTTGTGATATCTTTAGTTTACATCTTTTTGAATGCCTAGCCCATAAGTTAGTGGTACAATTTGATTGTTGAATGTCTGTGTCATTTGGATGAATGTGTCATCAAATATAGTATACTGCTCTGCCTCTGTGTCATTTGGATGAATGTATTATGTAGTTGTGTTTACAGTTTCTTTAGATGTTTTAAATAGATTAGAATTTTAATTTTAATTATATATTTTGCTTTGATAATTAGAGTACAGCGGCTTCTCCGGCTGTAAATTTGGAAAGTGACGATGATGCGGTAATTATGGATACTTCTACTAATCCTTCACCATCTTTAAGAGTTAATTCAAAATCAAAGTTTAAGAAACCAAAAAGAGTTTCAGGGAAAAAAACAAAGGAAAAAGAAAAACTACACACTTCTACGGTTTGGACTGAATTTGTGAAATTGCCTATTAATGAAGAAGGGTTAACTAAGGCTACTTGTCAATGGTGTGGGAAAATGTTTTTGGTGGATAGTCATCATGGAACATCAAACTTGCATCGCCATCTTCTTAAATGCTTAAAACGAAATGAATTAAAACAAGATGGTGAAGAAGAGGGTAAGGTGTTACAAAACAAGATAACTCAAGAAGAGTTTCGTGAGATGTTAGCGGAGGCTATTATTAAACATAATTTACCATTTAGCTTTGTTGAGTATGAGGGCATTAGAAAAATTTTCAGCTATCTAAATTCAGATATTAAACATATTTCTAGGAATACTTCAAAAGCTGATGTTCTAAAACTTTACAAGAATGAGAAGGATGATGTTAAAAATAAGTTGAAATCAATTCCTGGTAGAATATGTTTGACTTCGGATTTATGGACCTCTATTACAAGTGAGGGATATATTTGTCTTACGGAACATTATGTGGATGAGAATTGGAAATTGAAAAACATCATCTTGAATTTTTGTCATATGCCACCTCCACACACGGGAACACTTTTATCGGAGAAAATTTTAAGTTTCTTGGAAGAATGGGGTATTGAGAAGAAAATATTTTCCATTACTTTAGATAATGCATCTAATAATGATAATTGCCAAGATTTCATAAAGCAAAAGCTTGATGAGGGGGGTTTATTGTTATGTGATGGTATCTTTTTCCATGTGCGTTGTGGTGCTCATATATTGAATCTTATTGTTCAAGAAGGATTGAAAGTAATAGATGACTCGGTGATTAAGATCTGAGAAACTATGAAATATCTTAAAGGATCAGAGAGTAGAATGTGCAGATTTGATGAATGTGCCAAGATAGTTGGTATGAAGAGAACAAAGGGTTTACGTTTAGATGTATGTACAAGATGGAATGCAACATATGACATGATTGACAATGCCATAAGATATCGTTCTGTGTTGAACCGTTTAGCAGAGGAAGATGCTAATTTCAAGCATTGTCCATCAAGGGATGAATGGAATAGAGTTGAAAGGAAAACTTGGTTTTTGAAACCTTTCAATGACATTACAACTCTATTTTCTGGAACTGATTACCCTACAACAAATCTATATTTTCAAGGAGTGTCTCGAATTGAATTGCTCTTACTTGAAGAAATGGAGAGCCAAGATTCATTTATCTGTAATATGGAAGAACAGATGAAAGTTAAATTTGACAAATATTGGGATTGTTATAGTGTGGTGCTAGCTTGTGCCATTGTTCTTGATCTAAGGTATAAGTTGGATTATGTGGACTATATTTTCAAGAAAATAGAGCCAATTGAGCACATTGTTGAAATGAAGGTGGAGAGCATTGAGACTACATTGTATAAGCTTTTTTCAGAATATGAACGCCCCAAGCCTATGGCCACTACAAATGTTTCATCTTGTGTTGGGAGTTCTAGTCATACTAGCGGTGCTGTGGATGATCTTGATGATGATGAAGATAAGGAAGATGATGTAAGTGAATTGCATTTTATTTGGTATATGTTGTGCTATGTTTTTTTAATAATAAAGATTGTAATGTTGTGTGGTATTATTTTTCATTGCAATTTTTTTTAATGATTAGGAATTTGCTCATTATGAAAGTGGTCGTGGTACCAAAACAAAAAAATCTCAGTTGGACTTATATTTAGAAGAGCCTAGACTTGACAAAAAGCAAAATTCAAAGTTGGAAGTTCTCTCTTGGTGAAAGAGCATTACAATCGGTTTCCAAAGCTCTCTTTAATGGCACGGGATCTCATGAGCATTCCGATAACCACTGTTGCTTCTGAATCAAGTTTCAGCATTAGTAAAAAAATTCTTACTCCGTATCGATCACGTCTTTTACCTGAGAATGTGGAAGCTACGTTATGTACTAAAAGTTGGCTATATGGATTTGAAGGTAATTTAATTTTTTTATAGTCATAATTATACAATTTTAATTCTTTATTGATTTGCTTTCATGGTACATTAAGTTATATTAAAATATTGTATTGTAGATGAAGATGCTGACGAAATTGGCCAACTTGAGCTACAATTTGCAAGTATAAATATTTGCAGTGCTGAATCTGCTACCAACGTTGAGTAGATTGAGATTGAGGTGTAATTCTTATAAAATATTTACTTATTCTTCTTTACTTAATATGTTATGTTTATTTTTAAATATTTTTTTTGTTTAGTTTATCTTTCTAAGTAATCTAACTTTACTATTATTTTAAATGTAACAGGAACATGTGCACTTAAGAAGACCGATAACTTGCTACTTTGCTGGCTTACTTGTTTTGTTAGTTTTAAGATCTATCTCTTTATTGAAGTTGTAAACTTGTAATTATATGCATTTTGACAGTGAACTATTAACATTGAAGACTTTTTCTATTATGAATTTATGACTATAAATAATTTTTGTTATGCTCAAAAGTCAAAACTGTCAGAATTGGAAGGATATTAACAAGTGGCATTAAGTGCAATTCATTTGCTTAACTGATTTTATTCATTCTCTCTAAACAGGTTGTCATTGATTTGTTTTTGTAATTGAAAAAAAAAAAAGTTTGAAAAATACTGGTCAACCCGACCCGACCCGACCCGCAACCCGATTGACCCGCAAAACCGATTGACTCGACCCGAACTCGACCCGACCCACCCGTTTTGCCATGTCTACTGAAAATTCCTATCTTTGTTTGATCCAAGAACCACTTTTTCTAACTCCTCACAAAGTAAACCCTCCGATTTAGTTTCGAGTTTGCCCTCGGGGTTAGCTAATTGCTACGAGGCCTCTTCTAATGTAGAAGAAGCCTTATCCAACGATTGTTGTCTAATTGCGGCCACTAAGCACTGCCTGGCCATTGTCTGACTTCCAACAAGCTCTCCCACTCGCCCCTCGGTGGGGTATTTGACTTTTATATGCATGGTAGATGACATTGCTCCCATGGCATGGAGCCAAGGCCTCGCTAAAATAGCCGTATAGGGGGAATAAGCTTCAACCATAATAAAGTCCACCTCCACCACTTCGTTCCATGTTTGCATGAGTAACCTAATCATCCCTTAGGGAACCACGGTTCTCCCATCAAACCCGACCAAAAGGGAGTCGTACTTGCTTAAATCCTCGAGCTTCAACCCCTTTATATAAGTCTAGGTACATACTTTCAGCCCCACTTCCTTGATCAACCAGGACTCTCTTTACATCATATCCCCCAATATGAAGAGCCACTACTAGGGCATTATCATAAGGTTGGAAAGTCCCAACTTTATCCTCCTCCGAGAAGCCTAAGGTCGGCAGTGCTTTAGACCTAATCCTCTTAGATTCTCGAACTAACTCCTCAAGCTCTGGTTTTGAAGCTATGAACATAACACTCAAAAATGAACCTACACTGTGGCTAGGGGTGGCAAAAATCACATTGATTTTTCCCAAGGATGGCCGAGTAGTAATTTCCCTTTGGTACCCTACTCCGATTTGACTTGCTTGTCTTGAAGGCTGGTGCATGAACTGCTTCAGCTTCCTAGCTTTCACTAACTGGTCTAAATGGTCACGCAAGGTTCTACAATCTTTGGTAGTGTGCTCTCTGTCTTGATGGTACTAGCAGTAAAGACTTTGATTACGTTTGGATGGGTCTTCTCTCATCTTATTGGGCCACTTGAAATAAGATTCATTCTTTATCTTCTCGAGGATCTGGTACACAAGCTCCTTAAACACGAAGTTAACTACTTGTGCATTAGCCCTTGATGATTGGTTAGCAAATTCTCTCTTAGGTCGATTGTGATTATACCCCCCTGGTCAAGGATTTCTCTTTTCAGGGGGGAAGATTTTGGTTTTTCCCTTTCCTTGAGTTTGGTCTTCCTCGACCTGCTTATGCTCATTTCGAGCGGGTTTCATAATCAAAGATTTTCTCAGGTCATGTTCCGTTGGGAGCCCAACCTTAAAGGTTCTTATGGATACATCTTCAAAATCCCCATCTATTTCATTAAATGTTTCATAATACCTGTCAGAGTAGGTTTTCAGATTCTGCCCTTCCCTCATCACCATGGATAATAAAGAGTCCAAAGGTCTGGGAACCCTGCTGCATGTCATGAATCTTGCTCTGAAGGCATTAGTCAGTTCTTCATAAGTGTAGACGACTAAATTTCTCGGTTCGAAATAAATCAAACAAGTAAAATAGTTGCACAAATGCGAATTTGTATTGATGATTGTGTGGTACAATTCTCTGTGATTACAAAAGAGTGATCCTCTGATTTGATCTCCTTGAAAGACTTGTTGATTGGAATTGTAATAATGTAATTCTGACTCGAACACAAGATATCCTTCAATTTGGTTGAGGAATGGATCGAAGACCCTTGAAACAGAATCACAATGAATCTTTGGCAAATTTGTTGAAGGCCAAAGATAAGTAATTTCAAGTTATGCCCTCAAATGATATATTTTTGAGGACTGAATCAAGTTATTGAAGTATTAGAAATATCATTTTATTGGGCCTAGAAGATTTTAATTTCCAACTGAAAAATCCTGGATGAGTTTTGTATGATTCGGAACAAAATACCGAGGTTAATTTTTTTGTTATTACTATTCGATAATTTTTTTAAAATTTTGAATTTTAGGTTTTATTTCATTATTTGCTATACTGGTTTTGTATTTCACATTGAGCAACAACTAACGATGATATGCATTGATTGAGGAAAGAAATTAACGTAGTCCATGCATATTGCTCAATACAAGTATTACACAACTAATGGAATGATACAATTGGGAATCACAAAATATAGTACTATAAGTACTCTTAAAATTCAAAATTCTAACTCGAAAATTCGGTATTTGCTTGGCTGGAATAAAAACTTGGACCAGTAATATGAGCGGATCAAATCAGCCCAAAGATTAGAATGTAACACAAGAAACAAAATCACGGGAGCACAGGCAAGTGAAGCAATGGCATATGGAACCCATTCCAACTTGTAGTTGAAGATCAAAAAGATGGCAGCAATAAAGGCTAATACCATGGTCGTAATAGAGATGAAGAGTGTAGTGAGCCCGAACATCAATCTTGCATGCAATGAATACACAAACTCATTTTGTGCATAGCTTGAAGTGAGAATGGACAGTAACAACACTATTGATGCTGCAGAGGTGAAGAGTGAAACTGCATTTGAAAGGATAAAAATCATAAACCACTGCTCTTTGCCCAAAAAAGGAGTATTTGATATCTTATTGCTGGCACCAGGAACAGTGAGAGCTGCAGCGAAGACCACCGTAGAAATGAGTGTTGCTACAAGCATACATGAATTGGCTGTCGCCTTCATTGCTTCTTCTCCTACTTTAAGTAATTCTCTATGTGTCTTATTGAATACTTCTTTGGGTGTCATTCCCTCTGAATTTTTCATAGACATATGAAAAGGTCGGGAAATCTTTTCCACTGCCTAGAATGATACACATTGTGAAAAGTTACTTAGGGAATTATATTAACACAGGAAAATGAATATTATATAACATATTTAAGATGAAAGTTTTAAATAATATAAAGACATTTCCCATTTGAAATTGATCTATTTTATAGTTCAAATTTAATTATAAAAAATTAAAAATGCATTCAATGTTGTATCATTTAAAAGTTTATATGACATGACACTTTCTATATTGTTAGATTCAAAAAATAAGAACTTAAACTTCCACATGTCATGGTAAATTGAAAATTCTATCTATAATGTTTTGAAAAGGAAAAAGAAGATCTAGTGGTAAGGAATACCTTAAACCACAATAGCTCTCGTTGCATCTGAAGGTTTGCTCGTGGGGCACCAAGTCTTTCCACTTGTGGCAACACTCCAGCTAAGTGCAGCATGTTGTTTTTGTCATCATCAATATTTCCTACTATGTAATCCTTAACTGCTGCTATGTTTTCTATTAGATTGAACACGTGTACTTGACGATGCAAAACAGCAACATGAAATACGCTTTGCGCTTTGTCATTAACTTCCCATAAAAGATCAGGATACTTGCAAAGAAGCAAAGCTAAAAACTCAACATTTCCTGACATTGCAGCGTCAAAAAGTACTCCTGAAGGCCTCCGTATTAGGTTTGAAATGTCCTCATCTGATTGCTCCAGAACTTGCTTCCAAATCATTTCAAGTAATTTACGAGCCGATATTGGCATTGATCCTTCCTTATAGAAGCCTTGGAACTCTAGAAGTAGGGAATTAAAGTATCAATCGGGGGAAAAAATGATCTCTATATGAGAGAAACGGGAAGCAACAGACTTGTTCTTCATACAATGAAAGCATTTAATTATAGATATCATTCATATAAGCAGGTTCTTCCACAAACTTGTTCAAATGTTAATGAAAATTGCAATTTGTCTAAATAAAAACAATATAACATTAACTAGTAAAAATATTTTTTTATTTATTTATTTTTTTCCAGCTTAATGGCTTATGTATAGCTTTTTAAACTCTCACTTTTTTTAAGTACAATTATACTTTAGCCAACTTTAAACAAATAAGCCATCAATAAAAAGCTGCAATCTAAAATGAACACTTATCTATTGTGAGACTGGGTTTAGAAAAAAGTACTTAAGCTGGTGTCTTTTGCCTTGAGCCTTAGCCAACTGCTGCTTGAAATGTCTGGGGCCTTTTGAGCCAGCACATGCAAAGCTGTTTTCCCATCATTATTCTCGTCTCGTTCATAAGCCATTGTTGGATATTTTTCCAGTATATCCAATGCTATACCTATAAATGGAAAAGTAATTTTCAATATAGTCAGAAACTTTGATTATTTGTAGGAGTAATACACAAAAAAAATTTGATTACATTTGTTACATCTGTTGAGTTAGCAAGCTTTTACAGATTTTCATTCGAGTCCATCATTGACATCACTTTTTTATTTACCATTGACAATTTGCCATATTAGCAGGTGTTGAATTTTTGAAACAATTACACTTAACCTCCTACACTTACTTCCCACACACACAGAGAGGCAGCAAGGAACTTATCCAAACTTGAAGACTTCCAACGAAGATCATAGTATCATTTTTGAAATTTAGTATATGAGTTACTGCAGACGTAGTTAATTTGTCATTGGAAGCAAATCTGGGATTGGCAATTTATTCTAACATAGATTGTATCTAAAAAAAAAATTCTAAAAGTTCCAGAAAATATTGGGATATTCTATACTAAAAATTACTATCTAATACAAAAGCAAGATAGAAAGTACGTAGCATGTTTATCAGAACTGTAATTTGTAAAGTAAAATTTGGGAGCACGAAGGAAGGAATGTATCATACCGTACAGATCGCTGTAAAGGATGATAAAAAATAGCTTAATGCGTTCACAACAATCTAGGCGATCAAATTCAGTTTTTGAGTAGAGATATCCTGCCATTTCATTGTGTCCAGCTTCAGCTGCCATGCCAAACGGTATCAATTTCCTACTACCACGGATCATTGTGAGTGTATTATTTTTTGCTATCATTAACTCTGCAATCTCAACCTCTCCAGATACAGCAGCAATACTAAGGCCTGTGTCTTTATTTATATTTTCAATAGCTAGTTCTTCCACAGTCACATATGCCACCAGTGCTTTTATAAAATTTTTGTTCTTGGCAGTAACGGCTATGTGAATCACTGTGTCCTGTCCTTTTGTTAATCTAGCATGAAGCATGCCACGATCGTTATCCAAGAAGCTTCTTGCAATTTCCCAGTCACCCTTAAGTGCGGCTAGACACAAGGCCCGGCAGTCATCTCTTTTTTTCCCTGCAGAATTTTTAAGATATTAGAGATTAAAGTATTTACAATTGGTGTTTTCCGTTTAATCCATATAAATCACATAAATTAATATCATTTCATATAAATTTATTTGGAAATTAACACTATGTTTATATAGGACAAAGTTTAATTAGCTACAAAATTTATTATAGTCTTAGGCTACAACCTTACTCAATAAAATAAATATTACTACATATTTTGAAACTCTAACCGTTAAATTACATATTCTTTTTGCTTTTAATACACGTTAAATTTTTTGTCAATCGGATATTATTTACTATATGATCTATAAGCTTATATTTTATGCATAATTTTAAACTATAAATACTTGCAATTTAAACAATTTATTGATAACATAACTATTAATCTTTAATTTTCTAGAAATTCTGCAAGCATGGAGGATATAAGAAAAAGATGTAATTCAATGTTGAATTTGTCAAAATTCACCTCCAATAAAAAAGATATTGAGTAAGGTTATAGTTTAAGGTTATAACCAATTTTGTAGCTAAATTTCGTGTATATATATATATATATATTTGGAAAAGGGTGTTAATATAAATAATTCTCATTACATAATATTATTTTGTAAATTTCGTCTACTCTAAACCATGAAATAAATCCATACTGATGGAGACAATCCTCAAAGTTTTGTGAATCGGAAAGTCCGTTTAATCCATATAAATCAATATCATTTTTATTTGATATAAATCTAAAATTTAAATATATAATTGAACAACTAAAAGAATTCTAATGGTTATATAGTTGAATTCTTCATTAAAGCATGAATGTTTATTACCCTTTTATCATCACAAAGAAAAATCTTTTACAGTTTATTTCAACGTTTCTAGATTGTGTATTTTCATGTTTGAATGGAACTTCATTATAAAACCGAATTTGTATGGAATTTATTTTTATGATTATTATAATTATTATTATTGTTGAATTTGTTGTTGTTGTGTTTGGGTTGTCCATTTAGGGGCAGTTTATATAACTTTTTACTGAGAACTTATTACTGAAAGTGTGCTAAAATATATTCATACTTTTAAAAAGTGAAGAAAAAAAAAAGTGAGATTTTAAAAAGTTACACATTATATTGCAACTTAACCCGGATGTTTTTTTTTTTTTTTTTTTTTTTTTTTCTTGTGCCCTCACTCATAGTGTAACCCAAACATTACATTTTCAGCCAAGGAACAAAGGGGGAAAAAGTACATGTTGGATGAAATTTATATTGAGACAAAGGGGAAAGAATTACTGTCAACTTCCAAATCTGTCTTGGATGTGAGAAATTCATCCTGCGGAAAATGATCTGAGGTTGGCAGACTTGGTTGCACAACAATATCTACTAATTGTTCCGTTTGCTCTGTTGTCATAGCTGCATTTGAGGAATGAACTCCATATAATTAAAAATGGACACTTAGGTTTTTAATAATTTGATAGTTACGACAATGAGGAAGGGGGTTTAAATCGTTGACATTTGCATTAAAATTATCATAAAATGCTAGTTGAACTACAATTGAAGTCAAGTTGTGGACTCACCTGAAATTTTCAAAAAATATTGCTGAGCTTTTGAGGCAGAAAAGAGAGTAAAAAGGGCTTGAGGTATCTAAGAAATGAGGGAAATGGTTGGTATGGTTATGGACTAGAGTGTGACAGTTTGTAGTTTATATTATCGTAAAAGGAAATTAAGGAATATCTATCCAAACCGTTCATTCCAAAAACAGAGAGAATCGATCCAAATTTCTACACACCGTGGAGCACCAACTTCAGCAAATATTTGAATCCCATTCACTAAATAAAAATCGAACTCTACCTTATTCCAGTTGTAATCATCAAGCCAACTAAAGTACATGTAAAACAAAGAAAGTGAACTTTCTTTAATGATGAAACTAAAGAGAAACTATTGTAGAGAATGAAGAGAAGAAGCGTGAACATAAAAGAGAAGGAGAAGACACAAGAGAATTATATGATTGAGCTTGACCGTCTATGTTTCCAATGGTATTCTCAATTGTGTAACAATTAGGGCCAGCTATATGTTATAGGAGAATAAGACGGTCGCCTAAGGCCCCTAAGTAAAAAAAAGTCCCCCAAATTTTAATCAATAGATTTATTTTTTCTATTGTAATAGTATTAATTAATCCCAAATATCAGCTAAGAAATAAAATAATATTTTTTTATCAAATGAAAAAAAAAAAAAAAAAAAGAAGAGAAAAATGCTATGTCCGTAACATTTTTCACTACAAATTTTAAGAGTCAGGTTGTTACTAGTTATTATTAGTAGGGCAAAAAAGTAATTTCATTTGTGAGTTCAAATTGGAACTAATAACAACTTAACATCTAGGATTTGTTGTAAATGTAGCATTTCTAAATAAAAAGCAATATACAAAACATTTTACAACAATTGAGTTGACAAACTTTTACTATGGAAAATTTTTATTAGTTTTCATCTAGATTCACTACTAACATCACATTTTTACTTACCAATTACCCCTATCAAGCTACCACATCAACTAGTGTGAAAAGTTTGTCAAATTTTTCTGTGTCTATAAGCTTTATAATAATAAAAAAATCATGTATTTAATTAGTAATTTTGCATCTAAAATAAGATAATAGAGTTTAAATAATACTTATTTATTTTTTTTAAAAATCATATTTAAATATATAAAATGTCTCAATTCAGTTTTCACCTAAGGTCTCCAAATGCATCAAGCTGACCTTGGTTACAATGAACTCTAAACTGGACATATATATTAGAAAAATATGAGCTTGTGCCGCCTCCCCTCTCCCCTTCCAAAAAAAAATAATTAAATTAATAGGGTTCCTTAGTTTAGTAAGGTTCCTTGGAGTCGAGTAGCCTCGATCTCCTGAGTCAAAGAACTCAATGGTTAGGTTGTCATGTTTGATCTTTGGAAACCCTTAAGCTTCACAAGGTTTGAAAGGATCCATCTTACTTAAATTCTCCAAATTTTTTCAATTTTAATCCCAATGTAAGACACGTGGTATTTAAAAAATTCATATTAACCACACAAAATTAAACAAATTCCACTTATTTTTCATCTAGCTAAAAATTGGAGAGAATTTGAGAATTTCACAAACTTCCCTCTTGGAGTTAAAACATTTTCATTGTTGGCATTCAGGACATCGGATCTATGTTTTGGAGCTCAAGAGACTATGAGTCAAGCTCCGAAGCAAACACATCTAGAAAAATAAAAATGCCAACAAATTGTGATAGTTTCTCTATTGACATAGCTGCATTTAAAGAAGGAATTATTATGAATAAAAATACACACTTGAGAGGATAGAAAATGGTGAGAGGATGTTACAAACCCATAAGTAGAACTCACCCTTACTGACTTGCAAGGGGAGGGTGCCCAAAAGCTTATAAATACATGGTTATGCTTACACTTAATCCATATGGAATACTAGGATCATAACATACCATCATACTCTGCAGCTGACGTCCACAACGGTTCACTCTAATGACACTGACCTAATGGTAGCCCTTTTACTTTTTGGCTGCTCACTCACCTATTAGTTATTTTAATCTAACCTCTAGGTCGCCCCCTCCAGGATCCTATCACAAAGCCACAACTTATTTGATCTCATACTCAATGAGCTACGTCTGATTACTCAACATAATGGTTGACTCTTATACCAAATGTTACAGATCCATGGGTAGAACCCACTCTTGAAAACTTGCTTGCAAGGGAAGGATGCCCAAAAACTTATAAACACATAGTTAAGTTTACATTTAATCCATGTAAGACACTAGAATCATAATAAATGATAAAAAAGTGAAAGGATAAAAAAAATATAGTTTTCCTTTATGTGTATTTGGTTGGAGGGATGAAAAACTCTTATGTTTGATTAGGAGAAAAGTGAAAGAATAAAAAATATAATTTATATAAATTTACTCTTATACCTTTATAACATAATATAAAAAATAATTTTTATTTTTTTATTATTACATTACATTACATTATAACTTTCTTTATTAATAATTTTTTTTCCCATAAAAATTTTCTTTAACTGGATTTTTAACGAGTGCCCTTAGCATTTTCCTACATTATATTATTTATTTCTATATGACAATTATAGAGGAGCTGGCCATCATTAATTGAGACTTGATTAAACACAAAAACCAACGTCAGCATGATTAAAAAAAAATAGAGCCTCTCTTTGATAAAAGAAAGAAAACATGTTGAAGGGGGTGGAAAAAAAGTTATTGTTTGATAAACGAAAGAAAACACAAAAACCATTGATTAAAAAAATAAAGGAAAAGGAACACAATGTATACCGTATAACACAAACGCAGCGGAGGAGGGGCAAAGGGGCATATTTGCTAATATCTCATCTACCTCTCTCCTTCCCATTTTCTCTTTTAAAAACACTCTAATTCAAAGAGATTTTTTTTTTTTTTTTTTTTTTTTTTTTTTTTTTTTAATTTATTATTATTATTATTATTTTTTGAGCTCAGAGAGAAAATGCATCGGTCTCACCAAAATCCTTCTTATTTTCCACTTTTATCAAACAATTCCAAAAGTCATTTTCTCTCTTCTATTTTCCATCTCTCCTGTTTACCTCCAACTATAAACGGCCTTTTGCAAGCAAACTCAAAAGTGGACTTACTCTGCTGAAATTTCCCAAAAATATTGCCGAGCATTTGAAATAGAAAAGAGAGTATAAGGAGCCAAGAAACGAGGAAGGTGATTGGTATGAAATAGTGTGACTGTTTGTGTTTTATACGACTGCAAAAGGAATGCAATGTCTACTCAAAACTTTCCAACAATTGTATGGATTCCAATTACACCGAAGTCTTGGTCAAGTATCAGATTCCGCAATTTTTAGAATCCCATTCCTCAAATAAAAATCAGATTCCACTTTATGCTGATTTTACTCATTAAACCAAAGCAAGTATATGTTCAACATCAAAAGCACACTTTCTCTTATTCCATTTTAGGATAAAAAGTAAATTGATTCAAGAATCAATTCAGCATTAAAAAAAAAAAAAAACAATATGATGAATCAATCATTATCGCAAAAGCAAGGACATGTGAATAGTGAATTAATAGTGTTGAGGGCAATTTCGCCACAAATTAGAAGAGACCAAAGGCCCAACAAAAATCACTCACTGATGGTCCAACATCAACAAGAGCTAGCCTCACAAAACTGACAAATCTGGGCTCACAAAATCCAACATAATGTAATTAGGGATCCTCAATTGGGCCTAGATCCAAGCTACCTCTTTTATCCTTTCACAATATGGACCAAGCCCGTGTAAAAAGAATTGAATCAATTAAGAAGTAAAAATTAGGAGAAGTGGATTGGAGGGCAAAGAAACATTTCACACTGAATTTGGGCTCCATGAAATTCTCTCAAATGGGCTTGGAAAATTTGTGAAACCCATGAATCCTTGGTGGGTGCAACTTGTAATGCCCATGAAGCCTTAGGAATTTCACGTCTGCTGAGCAAACACAAAAAGTCACAAACACAATCCCACTTTCTAATAATATAGATTATTAGAGTCAATCACCATTATTATTATTTTTTTATTGCTAAAAGGTAGATTAGAGTCAATCACCATTAAATACTTGTTGTCCTAAACAGTTTGAGAGAGTTCATCGCTCAAAGCAAATCTGTGTTAATATCCAGCAGCTAGAATTAATCTTCCTCACTAGCCAACAGGTCTTATGGTGGCTCTTACAACATTATATAAGCATAGGAATTAGGAAGACCCCAAACGTGAGGGACATACAGACTCTGTTAAGTAGAAGCATAATATCATCACATCCTTACACACCTTTCTTCTTTCTCCTTTTTCACATCGCTCCTAGTTATCCACTATTTCTGTTAATATATTTTGTGTTAACAAAATTCTGTGTCAAAAATTTTTCAATTGTAATTGCATATTTTATTTTATTGAGTTTCATTTCAATTGTAATTGTATCAAGTTCAGAACAAAAGAGTTCAAAGTGCTGAAACATGAATCTCGATTATGACCGAAGCAGTCAGAATTTGAATTTTTGTTAAATAGAAAAATTCACCAGAAACTTGGTCAACAAGCAAGTTTGCCCAAGAAATCAATTTCTGTTATTCCTAATTATTCTTGTAGTCAACTAACCCACAATTGTGACTAGAATAAGAACGAAAAATATAACCCTCATCTTGGTAAATGATTGAGAGACTACTAAGAACCTTGAGAGAGATATCTTTGTTGCCTTCATGCCTTTACACACTCCAAATTGACTTTTCTTTGAGAGAAGATTCCATTGAGAGTCTGTTTGGATACCGCTTATTACTGAAAACTGAAAACTAAAAACTGAAAATACTATAGCAAAATAATTTTTAAATATGTGAATAGTGCTGTAGGACCTAAATTTATATTAAAATTTGTGTTTGAATGACTATTGTGGAACCCACTATTTTTCAGCAAAACGCAAAAATGCACGTTCTCAGTGCTATCCAAACGGAGGCTGAATTTAAAGGCAAAAAGGATTCCTCAGTCACAAGTAGTCAAGTGTTTTAAGTGTGGTGGTAATCTGACCGTTTTAATCAAAACAAAAAAGTGTGGTGGTAACCACCATGTCTTGATGAGAGATCTGATCTTTTTTTTCTTTTTTCTTTTTTTGCGTTATCTAGTGATTTAGTTTTGAAAGTACCCAAAGAAATGGTAATAAGATAGAACTCTAATTTATCAACGTTTTAGCTAGATACACATTGGTTTTTAAAATTGGTCTTATTGTAAAATGATCAACATCAAAGTGTGTGTAATATTAGGAGATTCTGTTTTAAATCTATAAGGGGGTGTTTGTCACTGTTGTTTAAACAACAGGTTTCAGTGTTTAAAAAATATTACACGTATTTTCACACATTTTTTCACTCACACGTATTTTCACAAAACAACAATAAACATTATTAAAAATCTCTTACCAAACGGGTCCTAAATATGCAAGCTTGAAACTTTAATAGTAAAAATTATGTTGATTATATATATAAAGAGTAAAAAAAAAATGTTAATTTTACGTTTTAATTTAGTTTATTCGGTAAACAAATGCTTGGAGTCTTTGCAATTGTACTTCAACTTTAAAAATATTAGTCTTTTTTTATGAATTAGTTAAATAGTCAATATTAAAAAGTAAGAAATTCAATTCAGGCACTAAAAGTTTTAGAGTTTCAAGAAGCGTCACTTACCTATCATAAAGTAATTAAAAAAGTAATGCAATATTTTCATAATAAATTTTAAGTGTAGATAAACTGTTAGTGATTGGTAGAAAACGATGTTAGTGATGAACTTAAATAAAAACCAGTAACAAATTATCACATAAATTTTGTTATGAAATTATTATAAAAATACTGTCAAAGTAGAATTATTTTGAAAAATTTTGGGGGGCCATGGCTCCCCTCAGTCTCTATCTCAACGTGGCTCCGCCAGTGCATTTACAAGAACTTGATATCAAATCTTTCCCTGTTTCAACTCTATTCATGTTATGTCACAATTTAATAACAACACATATATTTAGAGTGAGTTTGGCATAGAGTTTTAAGTTTTTAGTTTTTATGTACAGCTTTTTAAAATATCAAATTTTTTCACATATTCTCACTATTTTTCAAAAATTTCAAATTACCAAGTATAAATTAGCACATTTTCAACAAAAAGTTTTCAGGTAAAAGTTGGATAAACTATTCTCAAATAGACACTTAATATGAATATTTGTATAATTCATAAAGCCTCGTAACAACTCATCATACTCTTTTCTTTAGGCATAAGGAAGTGGTGTCTAACCCTTTTATCATACTATTCCACTCTCTATTCATAATTACTCGAGAAAATCTATAAACTGAAGCCTCCGGAATTTGGCTACAACCTAGCCAATGAGCCTATCACTACTCCAGGTAGTCCCATGGGAGTCATACATTGTTTCTAAACAAAACTTCAAGAAAATTAGAAAAAGAAAATCTAAAGTCTTTGTCGTTTTATACATGGCTTCATATTCCATCCTCTTTTCTTCAAAATTTAGAAGTTGCACAGAGGTTGCTTCGAAATCCTTTCGAACTTTCTCTCTACCAAACCGTAACACAAGAACTTATATTTTAAGAAGTTCTTGGACGCTCTTTCTAGAAACTAGACAGGATTCAATATTCAATGACAGAATTCTAGTGAAATTATTTTAGTTCTTCTAAATTAATAAATGTACAAACGCGTCAGACGACTGTCAATTACATGGTTAAAGTAAAGTATTATTCTTATACAAAAAAGAAAAAAAAGATTGCAAGGTCAAAATAATACTAATCACAACGATAATACAAGGTAACTTACCATGTTATATTAAGGAAGTTTCCTACTAGATCAACTAACTTGTGAAGCGTTTGGATAGTTAGGTGTGATTAATTATAAATAGTTCATCTTCCAAAGGATCCTTCCAAAACCTCAAGTAGAACATTAATATTCAAATAAGTTTAATATTTTTGTTTCAGATTTGAAGACAAATTGGCTATCATGGTTCCTCTTATATGGTGGAGAATTGGAGTGCAAGAAAATAAGCTGAGAACTTGATGAGCTTCATGGTGACACAATTTCAATAAAGCACACTCTTCAACATTTAAACAGTCAAATATTTGATGGAAACAATTGCTCCACCAAGCAAGTCTCAGTCAGGTAGTTCAGCTAGTGAAGAAAGAGTTCCACACTTTTCTCTTTGCATAT
Organism: Notholithocarpus densiflorus; assembly: GCA_030021035.2. Lineage (NCBI taxonomy): Eukaryota > Viridiplantae > Streptophyta > Magnoliopsida > Fagales > Fagaceae > Notholithocarpus > Notholithocarpus densiflorus. The sequence goes on along the minus strand of JARYZH020000218.1, from coordinate 547,877 downwards.
CCTCCTTATTCCCACCAGCCAGGTCTCCGCCTGGTAGTCCACATGGTCCAGAAAGAGTTCCACATTCAGCTCCGCCGGTGCATTCATTATTCCCAGCAGCCAATTCTCGGTCTGGTAGTTCAGCTTCTAACGAAACATATCAGCGTTTCTCTTCTCTTATACCATCAATCTTCCCACCAACAAAGTCCGAAACAGACAGTTCCGAAAATGATAAAAGAACTACAAATTTTTCATCTTCTTTGGGTGTCTTCCTCTCTAAAACCAAGCAGTCTCAGCCTAATAATTTAGTCATAAGCAAAACTGTTCCAAATTTTCATCCCTCCATAGAGTCAATCTTCCCAGCAACAAGATCTGATTCTGATAGTTTATTTAGTGATGATAGCAATCCTAAATATTCTATACCTCCTTCAACTACACGATCATATTTCCCTTCAGTTAGATCCAGTTCTGATTCTGATTTGAGTTACATGAATTCAACAAACACTGAAACAAGTGCTGAGAAATTTTCCTTTTTTTCACGACCACATCACCCAGCCGGTTATCAAGACAAAGCAAAAATTTCCCGGCTCTTATTTCCAAAGAAAGGTAATAATCAACTTTCTCCTACAGCTGAATCAATGCATCTTCAATTTCCTCAAGATTGGCCTGGAAATTCTTATAATAAGGAGGATGTTCCGGGCTTTCAATCATTTCCAGACAGAACCTTTGATTTAAATGAATATGAACCAAATGGTTCTTATGATGGAGATTACTTGCACCAATTTTCTGTGTCCAAAGATAAATTTCACTTTCCTGCTCCTTCTGTAAATCAAAGCCCTCCTTCGCTCGAGGAGGCAGACAAGAGGTGGAGTATTTAACTTATTATATCATCCAGTTTTAAGTAGAGTAGCAGCTATAGCGCAAGCATATCAACAGGCTAGATTCAACATTTACACCAAGTTCTCTCAAGGATGGTAAGGTGAATGTGATTATTGTCAGTGTGAACGACAATATAGGAGACTCGCAATGACTAAAAAAGTTGAATTATGTCTGGTGTTTATGTATATTACACATTTGTTTACATATTTGTCATGTGGTCTTTTGGGCTTGTAGTTTCAGTATGCAACTATTTTGGTTGTTCGTTTGTTACCGTTCAGTATATACACTAGATAAAATATCATTTACACACTTGTTTATATCAACTATTTCACACACATATCTATAATTAATGCAAAAATATTCACAATTTAAAAAGTCTAATATAAAAAAAGTGATTTGGGAGAATGCTCATTTGGTTTAGACATGACTCCTTTTCATAATTCAGTTTTCACCACTAATAACTCAAATCCCACTTTCACTCAAAAACTCCAAAACTTTTGTTTGGTTTAAAAACCTAATCACATATCTCATCTTTTAACTCAACTTTTTGCAAAAATTGTGGAGATCACCCATTGACACTACACAGAGGGTTCACCGTTGCTATCCGCGTCCCCTTCTTCTGCTCTTCCCTCTCCTTCATATTCTCCCATCAAAAACCCCAACGCTGCTCTTCCCTCACCTCCCACTTGGATCCTGTAACGTTCAAGGCCACAAACAATTTGACTTTCAAGAACAAATACCATTTCTTATGTCAAAAACCCACACAAAACAGCTCTAAAGCCAACCTCAACTTAGCAAAAACAACATTCAACTTCTCAAGACCAAAAATCAAAGTCCCAAAATCCGATATTCAAACAGACCCAACAGAAAAGCTTCCCATTTTCAGATACATGATCATCAAAACAGTGACTATAATAACATAGATGCAATCAAAACAATCAAAGTGATAATCAAAACATGAATTTAGCTAATTACCTAGGACTCATTGAGGTTAACTGCATTACTCCCAGCCATCAAAACTTTGCCCTTGACTCAAAAACACTAGTAAAAGTTTTCAAAAAGCAAAAACAGAGAGTACCAATAAAACACACACACACACATAAGTTTTGAGATTTAAGTTTATTTTCCTTCGATTTTAACTTGGAGCAAGTGATTACTAGCAATACTTAAAGCGTCATAAAAAAATCCACGGGGAAACACCCATTTTAACATCCAAAGTAGAATACCAAAAAAATCCCTAAAACAGAAATAAAAATGAACAAATCTGAGAATGGACATGGAAAATCGAGAGGGAGAGAGAGCAGAGTTTGCACCTGGGAGAAGATCACGAAAATAAGGACAACTGACGGTGAAGATTCCGACGGTGACAGAGCTCGCAGTCGCCGGTGAAGAGTCTGACAGTCCTTGGTATTTTGTCTTTGATCACGGAATGTTCATCTCATCACGTTTCAGTACTCATACTTCTTGTACATACACCGCTGGAAATGGAGAAGAGGAAATGTCATGTGAGAACTTTAGGGAAGAGTTGAAGAGGGAAAGTGGGAAACTTTGCTCTGAGAAAATATTTGGGAAAGAGCTGAAGTGAAAGTATGGAGAGCAAAATGGTAATATCAACAGACTTCAATTTGATGGGACAATACACTGGTCCCACGAAGGCACTCTATTTACTAATATGCCATTGAAAATGGAGTATGAACTTTTGGAAACTCTCTATTTCGCCTTTCTGGGAAATTAACATTGATTTTCAAATATTATAATTAGTAAACCACGTTTTTAAACTATATTTTTTACTAGCATTTTGAGGCTGAGAAGCTCGATTTTGAACTATAAATCGAGTTTTTGAGGGTCGGTTTTCATATTCTAATCGGATCCGAGATGGCAGTTTGTCCACCTGAAAATCGAGTGTTAGAAACTCGATTTATATATTGACACTCAAAGACTCGATTTGTTCTTGAAATTTCATGAAATTTCAGCAAGTGTTGGAGTACAAAACACAAACACAGATCAGCCAGTACAAAACATCCAACCAAATCTACCCCCAACAACCACCTAAAATCCATATTAAAAAAAAAAAAAAAAAAAAACCCAAAAACCCATCAGATCAGAGAGAGAAAGAACCCATCAAATCAGAAAGAGAAAGACCCAGATTGCGCGAGGCCGCGCGACCCGGCTTGAGCTTGCATCCCCATTTCTTCTTCTTCTTCTTCTTCTTCTTCTTCTCTCTCTCTTTCTTTCTTTTTTTCGCATTTTTGCTGTTTCTGCATTTTGGGTATGAATGTTTGTAATTATTATTTTTGGGTTATAAATCGAGTCTTAGAGACTCGATTTCCAGGTAGACGCCACGTGAAAAAAAAAACCACATCAAACGTGATCAACCCATAAAAATCGAGTCTCTTAGACTCGAAATGTTAGTAAAAAATAGAGTTTGAAAACGTAGCCTACTAATTATAATATTTGAAAATCAAGATTAATTACCCATTTTGGCCCTCTATTTCTGTTCCGGTTTCCATCACCCATGAGTTTTGGAATATGGGTTATCACTCAGTTTTGTGCCAATCCAAACAACCTCTAAAGATTCAAGAGTAAAGGCAATTAAGAGTAAAAAGTCTACAACAAAAGAGAAGCCAAAAAGGGGAACTAGAAACCCAGCCGTCAGCAAACATGATTCCATGAAGAAAACTAAAGAAGACAAAAAAAAAAAAAAAAAAAAAAAAAAAAAAAAAAAACCTCTTTTTAGTTGGCTAACTCATCAATTGGTGTAGGCAATAGGCTTGGAGCGTTCACTCCCCTCCTTTGATGAGTTAGCCAAATAAAAAGAGGTTTTTTTTTTTTTTTTTTACTTGTCTATTTTATATTTTTCTGCCTTTTGTTATTTGTATATCGAAATAATCATCTCTCTCCTGAAATGAAAATTTGAGAATCAAAGGAGGGGAGTGAACACTCCAAGCCTATTGCCTACACCAATTGATGAGTTAGCCAACTAAAAAAAGGTTTTTTTTTTTTTTTTTTTTTTTTTTCATTTTTCTACCTTTTGTTACTTGTCTATTTTATATTTTTCTGCCTTTTGTTATTTGTATATCGAGATTATCATCTCTCTCTCTCTCTCTCAAGTAATGAATGTAGGTTTTCTTAATGAACTTGTGCTACAAAGGTTTAATACAAAGGATAGTTAGATTTGGTGATTTTTTTTTTCTTGAGAAAGTTAAAAATTTGGTGATTTGATCGGATTTCATGTTATTTTAACTTTTTTACTTCGAGAGAACAGTTAAAAGTAACTTATTTCTTCTCAATTTTCAATAAAAAGCCTTAAATAATTTGGGCAGACCTTAAATCTTTTTGGGCAGGCCTTAATTATTATTATTATTATTTTTCAAATGAGGAAGTAACATAATATAATATATTAATACTATTAGGCCCTCCATGACTTTTGGTGGTGGCCTAAATGGCCTATAGGTTCAGCCGGCCTTGGGGGGAACAATATTTTTTTATTAAAATTACACTGGAAAACATTCTCGTTAGAGCATGCACTTTTTTTTTGGAAATAGTTTCAACTTATGGCGTCCACTCTTGATAATGACTCTTTATCATCAAATCAAGACACCAATCAGTGACACCAATCAGTTTGGTGTAGGCGGGGATTGAACCCCAGATTTCTTATACAACCATCAGAAACCTTACCAGTTGAGTTAACTGGAACCCACGAGCATGCACTTCTATATTGCAAATGTTGAGATATATTACCATCAAAGTGCAAAAGATATGCTTTATCCGCACTACTAATTGCAAAAAAATTTGCAATAGTGTTACAGTACCGTCTTACATATAAAACAGTATTATTACAACTTATAAAACTTAAACTCTATATTTTATTAATTTCTCCTCTCTCTGTCTCTCTCCCTTTCCCTTAATCACTTTTCTCTCTCTCTCAATCACTTTTGGGTTGTATATTTTATTGAATAGATATATTATTTTAATGTATTATATAAGAAAGTAAAAATTGAAATGTTGAGTATGTTGTAAAATAATACAGTATAAATGATAAAGTAGTTCTTGAAACTGTAAAATAAATTTTTTTGTAAAAACCAGATGAGAATGGTCTTACTATTTAATAAATGTTTGGTGGATTGTTAAGTTTCCTTTCCTTTCATCTTCAATGAACTTGTTGACCCAACAAAAGAAAATAAAATTACAGGGAACACTATCCCGTAAGACGTGGAGAAATTATCAGGCATATTACTATATTATAATATATCCCGTGGACTCCTCCTTCCTTTTAGTGGTGTGGACCCCACTGAGTGGCCCCAAGAAAGATGGACCTAATGGTTTCCCCGCGTGAAGAGATGTGACCAATTGACTGTTAGACTAACTCCATCCGCATGTGACTCGAAACTCTTACACTAGTCCCTCTTACTTGAGTTCCATCAAACTTTTCTACCATTGTTATATCCAAAAATTGGTCTGAAAAACCTTGTATGTTGGAAGCATATTCATGAGCTAATCATTTGAAAGAAGTGTTTGGTTGTTTGTATCTCTGAGCGTCTCGACCCCATAGATAGCCCAATTTGTGAAGAGATAATAAGAATGTCACATTCTGCTCATTCCATTCCATTAATCTTCCCACCAGACAATTCTGGGTCTGGTGGATCAGCATCTAGTGAGACTCTTCCACAGTCCTCTCATTCTATATCATCAATCTTCCAACCAAACAAGTCTACTGAGAGTTCAGAATCCAATGAAAGACTCCCACAATGCTTTCATTCCATACCTTTAATCTTCCCACCAACCGAGTCAACAAACAGTTCCTCTGGTTCTCATTCAAAGCAGTCAGACTCTTCTACCAATGAATCAACACACCAGTCTACTTCAACCCAATTGCCTGAACTGCAAGACCTTCATTTCAATGAAGTTAAACATAATTTTAAACGTGGTAATACTCGATCTCCTTTGTCAATTCAAGCTGAAGATAGTCATCATTTTCAAGCTGGACTCAAAAAGCTTATAGAGGAGGCTGGCCAGAGCTGGACCTATGCCATCATGTGGGGTTTATCTTACGACCATTCTGGCTCTTCAATGTTGCGGTGGGCTAATGGGTACCACAAAGGCGAAAATGAGCTCAATTCAGTGATCACAGGATCTAATGTTGATGACAAAGATGTCAGCAATACTGAGTGGTTCTTTTTGAAGTCGAAGATGCAGTGCTTCTTGAACGGCAGTGGCCACCCAGGCCAAGCTTTTGTCACTTCAAGATTGGTCTGGGTGGCCGGGTTGGAGCGTCTAGGGAGCTCCTCGTGCAACCGGGCACGAATGGGGCAGGTCTCCGGGTTACAAACAATGGTATGGATACCCTCAGCAAACGGCATTGTGGAATTGGGCTCTACAGAGCTGATTTTCCAGAGCACGGATTTAATCAACAAGGTTAGCTTTTTTTTCTGCTTTAATGAACATGTGCATAGTGGGTGTGAAGAGATTAGTACTAATTATGGGGGATGAGTTTCAAATTGGTTTGCTTGACGACAGAATTTTCTTTTTGGTGACTAGATGATTTACAATTTGAATTTCGCAATATGGACTTTGGTAATACGTATTAATGAATTATCAGATATGTATTAAGACCATAAAAGGGTTTCTTTATGATAACAACTTTTATACATGTTTGTTGTTAATAGACTTAGCCTAGTGAGTTGTGATTACACTCTTCCCCCTCCCTTTTTGGTCTTTCCCGTAGGCTCTGATGCTCTGTTCACTTAACAAAGCCTTGAAAGGGGTACCATGGAAAAACTACTAGTAAACACTCGCAAGAAAAGAGTGTAGACTTTATTAATTATAGACATAAAAGTAAAGAAAGATTTAGCACGCACTCACAAAAGAAGAATAAGGTTGCTGTCTTTTACGCAAGAGAACATAGAACTCTAAACTTCCAACTCACACAACATTCACATTACCTGTCTAAGACTCTATCCCTATCAGGTGAGATTACAAGAGTTGTGCTTATCGTAGTAACTTTTCAGATTATGACTAAAATTATTCAATACTCTGTAAGTAATGCTCTCCCCAATCACATTAATGGTGTGAATAGAGAAGACGCAGACAAATTGTCATGGATGACCATAGGCACCTTTTGGTCTACCATTTCCAAGAGGATCTCCTCCCCTTGATGTGGATTCGATCCCAACTGGCCTGTAAAATGAGAAGGGAAAGATAAATCATCTATCTTTGTTATTGAACAAGCTGGTATTTGCATATATCTGGGAATGTGTCAAATCAGCTGACTGTCCCAAGTTCCATACTGAAAGGGGAGTGTTATTATGCCATTTTATGTTGTTAACTTATCATTCTAGGAAGAATAATCAGACATGCCACTATTTGCTATCAGTTTTGATCTTTAATCAAACTGACGTTTTGGTTTTATGCCATTCATCTTATGCACTTGTAACCAAACTCTCAAATTTATACTTCTGATTTGAGATATGATTTGACCTACTTTAGTTTAAAGGACTGTTGGATCAATTAAGCTTTACATTTGGCTAAATCCATTAAACGTAAGTGACAAATCACACCTTAGAAATTCTAATGATTGAATGTCATGACAACTCTGTACACTTTATTCACTCCTCACATACAGTCATAACCCCACAAACACTAGTAGCAATATTTGAAATTCGTTCAAGGGCATCAATGAAACCATCAATCGTCTTTTGTCGCAGCCCAGTACAAATCAAGATCCATGAATTCATATGTACTATTCTTTTTGTTCCAAAGTATGATCAAGGTTGACTTCAATGAACTTGCCGCCTGGAATTTGGATAATCAGATTTGGGATTTGGGTTAAATTTTGATCATAATTTTTTTATCCAGCAACTTCTCTCAATTCTGATTTGTCTCACTAGATCTATCTTAACATCTTCTAACAAGAAGCTCAATTGGTCTCACCTTGTCTCCTCTCTGGAAGACATGCTATGATCAAATAGCAGACACAGAGATGATTTTTAAGCAAGCAGCCAAAAGGAAAAGAAATTTTTTGCTTTAGAGACTTGGAGAGGGTAATGAATTTTTCCTATACAAAAAATCTCTAGATTTGGGACAACGATGCATTTTGGCCCTTGTACTACGTGGAGGTTGTTGAATTTTTACACATTTCAATTTATTGATTAAATGTACCTATTTTGGATATTTATATTTTGGTTTAGTTATTGAAATTTTTGCAAATCAAACCCTCAGCTTCTCAGTTTGTGGATATAAATTTATAGTTCACCCTTATATATGTTGGATTTATATTTTCTTGGCATTGTATTTTCATTGTGCTACCTTAATGTTCTAATATTCTTTGAGATTCTAAGTAGTCGTTATTTGGAGATTTAGGAGATCATGATGGGAAGACCTAGACAACTGAGGGCTGGAGAGCATGATGTACCTATTCAAGATGATAGTTTTGAAGAGATTCGTCAAATGCTTGCTACTCTGAAAACAATGACACAGAAGCATCAAGCTTGTCTGTCTGAGCAACAGGTACAGAACACTGGGCAACGACAAAATCAGAGTGGAGCCTCCCCCGCCCTTCCTCTTATTCCTAAAGATCAAATCCCAGTTTTGTTAAAGCAATTCCGTGAGCTTATTCCACCTGTGTTTAGGCGAACGACTAACCCATTCAAGGCTGAGGAATGGATAAAGAAGATGGAAAATATTTTCATTACCATTGGGTGCATAGGTGATCAACGTGTGACTTTTGCTACATTCATGTTAGAGGGAGAAGAGGCCAACCGTTGGTGGGAATATGAGCAAAGATTGTTGCATGAGGCTGGGACACAAGTAACATGGGAGGCATTCTCAAAGGCATTTTATGAGCATTACTTTCCTGATAGTATTCGAGATCAGTTCGAGTCTAAATTTCTTAAACTCATACAAGGGAGCAAAACAGTTACAGAATATGAGATGAAATTCTTAGAGCTAGTACATTACGCCCCTCATGTTGCAGAAGATGAGGCTAGTAAATGTCGTAGGTTTTTTGAGGGGTTGAGGAAAGACATTAGGTCACAAATTATTCCCTCAATGCTAAGGGATTTCAATATACTAATTGAACAAGCTAAGGTGGTAGAGAAAAATTATGATCAAACTCATAAGGTTCATGAGTCGAAAAGGATGAGATTTGCGCAAAGAGGAGGCCAAAATGGGAGACAACATAGTAGTGATGGATCTACTGAGGGGGTTAGAGACACGTGTCACTTCTGTAAGAGGAGCCACCCAGCACATAAATGTCCCTTGATTACAAGAGCTTGTTTTCAGTGTGGTCAAACTAACCATTTTGCTCGCACCAAATCTTCCAGGGATAGGCTTAAAGGTAAAAGGACCAAGAAATAGAGCGTAAGATATTGTTTTTATATTTCCTTCAGCTGGCATTCTTGGAGTCTCAATGTATTAGAAGTTCAAACTTTGCTAATAAAGTTTATTCTACCAAATTTATGTGGAAATTCTGTTTATGCTTTAACATAGTGAAGAAAGAATTCCACATTCAGCTCCACTTGTGCACTCATTATTCCCAGTAGCCAATTCTTGGTCTGGTAGTTCAGCTTCTTTTTTTTTTTTTTTTTGAGAAACCAGACCCGAAACCCGGGCTGGGCTTTATTGAAACCAAAAAATCAGGAAACTTCAGCCATAGCCAAATGGGCTATGTCCTCAGGGCAGTCTTCCAACCATACTTGAAATTCAGGACCTATTCTAGCCCGTTTTGCCAAGGCATCAGCTACTCTATTACATGAACGAGGAACAAAACAAAATTCAGAAAATGCTATAAGGGAAATTTGGTCTTGGATGTCACCAACTATGTGACCATGCGCTGACTGGTCTGCTTCTCTATTCTTAATTGCTTGGATGACCACGGCTGCATCTCCTTCAAATATCACTTCATGGAGGCCGATCTTGACTGCGAACTGGACTGCACGTCTACAAGCTAGTGCCTCCACTGTTGCCACTGACTGAGGAAGCGGGATACGCATAGAAAGTGCACCAATGACTGCACCTACATTGTCGCGTATGATCACACCCAAGCCGGCAGCGTCACAGGAGGAAAAGTGGAAAACAGAGCACCATCAAAGTTGGCCTTATACCGAGTCTGTGTCGGGGCAATCCAGTGAGGCTGAACTGAAACTTGAGGTGTCGTAGAGGCTTCATCCTGGGCATCGAGGAAGTCGTGCAGCATCTCACCAGCTACGGAAAACGCTTGGTTCAGTGGACGAGTTGAGCGATCAAGATGTTTCTCTTCTTTTATTCCATCAGTCTTCCTTCCAAGTCTCCAACAAAGTCCGAAACAAACAGTTCGGAAAATGAGAAAAGAAATCCACCTTTGTCGGCTTCTTCAGGAGCTTTCTCACTAAAACCAAGTCTCAGCCAAACAATTTGGTCATAAGCTTAAGTGTTCCACATTTTCATGCCTTATAGAGTCATTCTTTCCTGGAAGAAAGTCTAATTCCGATAGTTTTCTTAGTGATGTAGCAATCCTAACTTTTCTAAAACTCCTACTCAGTCTTATTTCCCTTCAGTGAATATCGAGTTCTGATTCAGATTTGAGTTACAAGAATGCAACAAACACTGAGACAATTGCTTGGTCATTTTCACTTTTTTCATGACCAAGTCACCCTGCAGGTTATCAAGACAAAGGAAAAAAAAAATTGGGCTCTCGTCTCCGAAAAAATGTAATCCTCATCTTTTCTCCTACTAATGAATCAATCCAGTTCAATTTCATGAATATATATGGACCTAGCAATTCTTACGAAAAAGAGACTATTTTGGACTTCCAATCATTTCCAGACAACGTTTGATTTAAATAAATATGGACCAAATCATTCTTATATTGAGGATGACTTGCACCAATGTTCCGTGACCGCTAATCAATTGGTAAAATACTAGTACACACACCCTATTACATATATTCTTATATGCACTTAAATTGTGACTTAAGTTGGAAATTGTTTCGATATCGTTAGCAACACAAAACCTGCTCACAATTTAATTCGAAGAAAAATGTTAAACTTGAAAAGTGTTTGAATATCATCAACTATACAAAATCCAGTTACAATTTGATGAAAGAAAGAACTTCAAGTTGAAAAGTTAAGCTCCATTTTCGTTGTGTTACCTTAATGATCTAATATTCTTGGAGATTTTAAGTAGTTATTTGGTGATTCAGGAGATCATGATAAGAAAACCTAACCAAGTGAGGGATGGAGAGCATGATGTACCTATTCAGGATGATAGTTTTAAAAAGTTTCATCAAATGCTTGCTATTCTGACAGAAATGGAAGAAAAACATCAAGTGTGTGTGTTTGAGCAACAGGTACAGGCTATTGAACCAGGACAAACTCAGGGTAGAGCTAGCCCTGCTGCTCCTCTTAATCCTAGAGATCAAATCTAGGTTTTGTTCAAGAAATTTCGTCAACTTAGCCCACCTGGGTTAAGATGAACAATTAACCCATTTAAGGCTGAGGAAGGATAAAGAAGATGGAAATATATAAATATATATATATAACTTAGAGAAAATCCAATTAGATTCTACAATTGAAGACTAATTTTGTGTCATATGTTCTAAATTATTTATTTTTAGAGAGTTTTATTTCTTAATTTTTGAGTCAAATGTGGGATTATATCATAAATATTCATCTAAGTGAGTGATTAAGTACAAAAACCAAATAGTCTAGAATTAATTAACTGTAAAAAATAAAAATAAAAATAAAAAGTGCTTCACAATATCAAAAATTAAGAATTAATAAAAATAAATAAAAAAATATGGACAATTTACATTTTCTACATAATATATTCTTACAAGATTTTTTAAAGAGTTAACAAAATATAAGAATGACTATATATCAATAGTATTTAAATTATATATAGGAATTATATTATGCATTTTAATGTGTATCTTTTAAGTATATTCATGCATATGCATGAGATTACAAACTAGTATATATTAAGAACCAAAACTAAGAGAAAATCAAATTCGAATTTCAATTCGAATCCAATTGTACGCCATGTGTCCCATTTAGTTTAAAATTTTTATGCCAAGTGAATTATTAAGTGTAAAAATTGAAAAGTCTGAGTCTAATTAGATTCTAAATTAAATTTCAATAAAAGTCCAATTTTGTACCACATGTCCATCAATTTTTTTGGCAAGTAAATTATTGGGTACAAAAATTAAAGAGAGTTTAAATCCAATTTAATTCTATATACACACACACACATACATAATGAGAGACTATTACATATTTTAAATTTTATAATTTAAAAAAGGTGTAAATTAATATAATGTATAATTTCAACATTTTCTAAAAAAACTATATAATTTGAACTGTATAATTGTGATTATTTTTAATTATACCCATGCATATGCACAAGATTACATACTAGTTATTACTAATAATAAAAATAATAATGTAGGAAATTTCATTACAAAAATGATGTAAAAGACAATAATGCATCACACTTGGCTACATTAGTTTGTAATAAAAATATGAGATAATTACAGTAAATCCACCTGTGGTTTAACCCGAAATCACTTTGTCTATCCGTGGTTTGAAAAGTATCACTTTACCCATCTGAGATAAGTTGCGTTTGTCTGCCGTAACCCACCTCTGTTAAAAATAGTGGCAAATGTGTATTTCTACTCCCTTTTTATGTCTCTCTTCTTCCAAGATGAAAAAACAAAAAAAACAAAAAAAAACAAAAAAACAAAACAAAAAATACAAAAAAAAAAAAAATACAAAAAAAAAAAAAAAAACTTTAGAAACAGGATCAAAAACTATATTGGTCTCTCTGCATTCACACAGATCTTGAATACGAAGAACATACCCTCAGGAAAAATCAAACCCAAATCAACCTCCACAAAAACAAAAGGACAGTAACAAAGCTCCTCACCAAGGACTGAAGATAAGAAAGAGAAAACTCATCTTCTTCTTCACAGATACACAAAGATAGAAAAAGCTCAAAATGAATAAGAGATCTTATCATATTCATTGCCTATGGCTGATTCTGATATCTAGATGATGACGACAAGCTATAATTCCAAACATAGCTATTGATTTCAATTATATGTTCCCTACCAACGTAGCTACTAAAAAGGAAAAAAAGTCAAGGCACCCATTTAAACATTTAAACATTCAGTAACGGAGAAAGAATTGAAACAAAAACAAAAATAATTATGCACAAGATGCAACCCATCTGCAGTAAAATTGAAAAAAAAAAAATGAAAAGCCAAAAGAAAGAAATGGAAGTGAAAAAGAAGAAGAAAACATAAACGACACTATTGAAGCATAAAGATTAATTGAAGAGGAAAAGGAGATCAAATCAACCATAACCAAGACCCAAATCGCAAAACGGTGTGCTCCTCCTGAAAACCCAAGCCTAACCCAATGCAGCCACCTTGTGCTCCTCCTCAAAACGTAGACCCAACCTAACGCAGCCACCTCGTACATGACCTCAAAAACCAGACCCAACCCAACGTCATGCTCTTCCTCAAAACCCATACCTAACCCAACGTAGCCACCTTGTGCTCCTCCACAGTCACCACCAAAGCCACCGTGACCTAAAGCTACTGTCGATTTGAACTGGATTGTCGATTTGAATTGGAGTGTGAGAAATGAGAGAGACAATGACAGAACAAAGAGAAAGGTTGAAAGAGCGTGAGAAACAAATTGGCAAAACTATTGTATTGGTCCTTGAAGTTTACCCTATAAGCTCAATTGGTCTCTTAAATTTTGATTGAGCGTTATTGGTCCCATAAGTTTCAATAATGAGCATTGTTGCTTCTTTTATTAACTGCCAAGTCTGCCATTAGTATTATTATTTATGTGGCTAACAGAATAGTGACATGATATCTTTTTAATTGATGTAGCATAGTGCCACATTAGCAATTAAAGAAAAAATATATATATTTTAGATAAAGAAATCATGAAGATTTCCTTAAAACACTCATTTAAAAAAAAAAACAAAAAAACAAAAAATTGATCAATGGCGAGTAAGTCCTACAAGCCAATCTATCCTCGTCCTCACAGGTCTCTTCGTCAGCGTCCAAGCCTCCGTCTCACTGCCAGAGTCTCCACATTTCCTGACCCTTAAAATCCTTACGAGGTTGTTCGACCACATTCCAAACCTACATCTTGCCTTCGTTTCCATCCACCATGGCAAGTCCTCCATAACAACTCAACCATCCATATTCAAATTCTCCACCAACCCAAGTGCCTAATTACTCAAACATCTCCGTCCCATAAATACGTGGAAAGCGTAGAAAGGAATTGTAAATGTATCAAAGTACAAATCGTCAAATTATAATTATGTTTCTCAAACCATACAAGGTTTAAAATATTTAGTATTCTCAAAAAAAAAAAAAAAAAAAATGTTTAAGACATTATCCTTTTTTATTTTAATAAAAAAAATCCTTCCAACCTCACTAGGTTAATAATTGTTATTATTTATGTTAGTGTATAGCTTAGACTAGTTTAGCCCATTTGGCTTAGCCCAGTATACTGTACTTGTAGTATACTCATTTTACTTGTACTGCACACATATCTAGCCTATATAAGACTCTCTATTGTACATTGTTATATACACATCAATATACAAACTATTCAGTCTTTCTCTCTCACTTTATATTGTTAACATGGTATCAGAGCCATTCCTTCGACTTTCTGGTTCCTGTGGACATCTCCGGCGTTCTTCCGCTGCCCTCGCCTTCATCCAGTAGTCACTGTCAGAAGCGAGTCACCACCGTCACGCCCACAGTCCCTGCAACTCTCGGATTTCATCGTTTTGCTCATCCAACTGCCAAAGCAAAGGCATAGAGTGACAGAACAGCCAATCCCGAGCAAAAACCAACCAAGAACAGCCAGAAACCACATCACACGCGCCTCCACGCGCCGGCTGAAGTTTCTGCCTCACGAGCACGCGCTCCACGCGCCGCCACGCGCCGTCAGTGTCTCTCACGCGCCCCACACGCGCTACACGCGCCCCACAGGCTTGCTCCGCTTCACGTACTGCCATGTCAGCCCTAGGGTGACGTCACACTGCCACGTCAGCCGTTTGACTGTTGACTTTGACCGATCGTTGACCGTTGACTTTGACCGTTGACCATTGACTTTGACCAAAGTCAAAATTTTTCAACAGGACCTGTCTTGCTCGGTTTTTTGCGTAGATTCCGATTTTGAGCTCCGTTTTTACATTCGAGGTCTCTAAATCTCACTTTTTGGTCATTTTCTTCATTATGGCTCAACAAAATGAACGAGATATCATACGTCCTATCACTATTATGTTGGATGGTCCTACTAGTTATCATGCGTGGTCTCAAAATGTGACTGTCATTCTTAAGGGTCGTAAACTGTGGAGATATGTGACTGGTTCAATTCCTAAGCCAGTACCAAACCCTAAGTCCAAAACCACAGCTGCTGAAGAGTCTTCCAAGACTGCTGTTACAACAGATGATTATGAAGAACGTCTAGAGGAATGGGAGAGTATTCAGAGTAAGATCTTATCTTGGTTTATCAATACCTCTATTCCCTCCATTCATAATCTTCTTCCTCATCTTGAAATTGCTGAGGCTGCTTGGAAATTTTTGGCCGATCGCTATAATTGCACTAATGATTCAAGCTTGGAGTTCCACATTGAATCAAAGCTCTATCAAATGCGCCAAGAGACAGGTCTGTCTATTTCTAATTTTTATTCTCAGACTTCTACTATGTGGGAACAACTCTCTGCTGCAGATCCTCCACTAGTGTGTTCTAAGGACATTGAGCTCTTTGTCAAATATCGGGATCGCCGTAAATTTATGCACTTCATAATGGATTTACGTGAGGATTTTGAGCCTACTAGGGTTTCTCTGCTTAGCCGGTCTCCTACTCCTTTTCTTGATGCTGCAATCAAGGAGCTCATTTCTGAGGAGAACCGTCGGCCTACTTATCACATGTCATCATCTGATCATGTATTGGCTACACCCTCTCCACAGCCTTCCATTGCTGCATTCACTGCTCCTCCATGAATAACTCTGAGCGACCCAACTCTCAGTCTTCCAAAGGTACTCGCTACAAGTTTTGCCGTACCAAAGGCCATGACATCTCTGTTTGTCACAAACTGCAGAAATTTGTGTAAGAGCATAATAAAGCTTCTCTTCCTCGGGTAGCTACTGTATGTCCTTCAGATCCATCGGTTCCTATAGGTCCATCTTTGGCTTCCTCACTTACTACGGCTAATATTGAGGCAGTTGTTCAACAGGTTTTATCCCGCACTTCCACTGCCCTTTCTGTCACCTCAGGTAAACAACCTTGGTTTTTTGATACTACATGTTGTAACCATATGACTCCTGATGAATCCCAATTTTCTGATAAGGCACCCTTAGAACATCCAATCACCATTTACACTGCTGATGGAACTCCTATGCCTGTTAGTCATAAAGGAACAATCTCTTCTCCTTGTTTATCCCTTAGTGACACTTTTCATATTCCAAAGTTATCCCTCAATTTGCTTTCTGTTGGTCAACTTTGTGAATTAGGCGTAGATCTTCTATTTACTAATCATGGTGTGGATGTGCAGGATCCCCAGACGGGTCAAGTGCTTGGGACAGGCCGTAAGGTTGGTCGCATGTTTGAGGTTCATGACTTAAAGATTCCTTCACAAGTTGTTTCTGCCGCTGCTACCACTGCCACCTCCTCACCTGATCTATGGCATGCTCGTCTTGGTCATCCATTCTTATCTCGTCTTCAGTTGTTAGCTTCTCAAGGTCATTTAGGTTCAGTTCAATTTCAAAAATTTGATTGTACTTCTTGTCATTTTGGAAACAAACAAAATTGCCCTTTAATAAAAGTGACTCATTTTCTTCTGCCCCTTTTGATCTTATACATTCTGATATTTGGGGTCCTGCACCTATTCCCACTGAGGGGGGATCTAAATATTTTGTCATATTTGTGGATGATTTTTCTCGATATACTTGGATTTATCTGCTTCACCATAGATCTGAACTTGTGTCTATTTACCAAACATTTCATAAAATGATTGAAACACAGTTCAATCGCACTGTCAAAGTCTTTCGATCAGATAATGCTTAAGAATATAATGATAAATCTTTCTTATCCTTTTTAGACAGTCATGGTACTCTTCCTCAGCGGTCTTGTCCTTACACCTCTCAACAAAATGGTTGTGCAGAACGAAAACATCGTCACATTCTTGATGTTGTCCGCACCCTTCTCATTTCTGCCTCTCTTCCTGAGCGCTTTTGGGGTGAGGCCGCACTCACTGTTGTGTACACCATTAATCGTATTCCTTCACCAACTACACATAACAAATCATCATTTGAGCTTCTCTATGGTCAAACTCCTAACTACTCCTCTCTTCGGGTTTTTGGTTGTGCTTGCTTTGTCTCTCTTCCTCCTCATGAACGAACAAAGCTCCAGCCTTGTACTCGTCTCTGTTGTTTCCTTGCTTATGGTGTGTCTCAAAAGGGGTTTCGCTGTTATGATCCCATTTCTCGTAGCCTTCGTGTCTCCTGTCATGTTGAGTTTTGGGAACATCGTCCTTTCACGAGTCTTCAGCAGTTTCCTGCATCTTCTTTCTCAAAGTCTCCCATTTTTACTGATCTTTTCCTCCCTCTCTATCCTAAACTTGTGGAGGATTCTTCAACATCGGCTGCCTCTCCAGACGACTCATCTCCGGTTCTGTCTCTAGCATATGACCCGCTTATCTTGGATCCTGTGGCACCACCCTCTCCTGAGTCTCCTGTTGGTCTTGAACTTCGTCGTTCCACTCAGGTAAGTATTCCTCCCCCTTATCTTACTGATTATCACTACTCTTTTGCTCTTGCCACCCTCTATGAACCTCACACCTATTGTGAGGCTCATACTGACCCTCTTTGGCAGCAAGCTATGAACGAAGAACTAGATGCCCTTCATAAGAATCACACTTGGGATATGGTTGATTTGCCTCCTGGTCAGTCTGTAGTAGGTTGTAGGTGGGTTTACAAGATCAAGACCAAGGCTGATGGATCTGTTGAACGATTCAAGGCTCGCCTAGTTGCCAAGGGCTTTACTCAGGAGTATGGTATTGATTATGAGGAAACATTTGCTCCTGTTGCTCGCCTTACATCTGTCAGATGTCTCATTGCTGTGGCTGCTGTTTGCCGTTGGCCTCTTTATCAAATGGATGTAAAGAATGTTTTCCTCAATGGAGACCTCCATGAAGAAGTATACATGGAACCACCCCCTAGCTATCCACACTCAGGCAGTCAAGTTTGCCGCCTTCGCCGTGCTCTTTATGGCCTCAAGCAAGCTCCTCGAGCTTGGTTTGAAAAGTTTAGCTCAGTTGTTGCTCAGCAGGGTTTCACTTCAAGTCCTCATGACACTGCTCTGTTTGTTCGAAGATCCTCTGCTGGTATCACTCTTATTCTTCTTTATTTTGATGATATGATTATTATTGGAGATGATTCTGCAGGTATCCGCTCTCTTCAGCACTTCCTTAGTCGACATTTTGAGATGAAAGATCTGGGCACTCTCAGCTATTTTCTTGGGCTTGAGGTTACCTCATCCTCTGATGGATACTATCTTTCCCAGGCTAAATATGCTTCTGATCTTCTCTCTAAAGCCAGTATCACCGACAACAAGACTGTTTCCACTCCTTTAGAATACAATGCAAAGCTCACACCCTTGGATGGTGAACCTATATCTGATGCTACTCGCTATCGTCAGTTGGTTGGCAGTTTGATCTATCTCACTGTTACTCGTCCGGATATTTCACATGCCGTGTGTATGGTTAGTAAGTTCATGGATGCACCTCGTTCTGTCCACTATGCTGCTGTTCTTCGGATTCTCCGATATGTCAAAGGCACACTTTATCATGGTTTGCATTACTCCTCTCGAGCTTCATGCTTATTCAGATGCTGACTGAGCAGGTGATCCGACTGATCGATGCTCTATCACAGGTTTCTATTTCCTGTTAGGTACTTCTCTTGTCTTGTGGCGCAGCAAGAAGCAGGATGTGGTTTCCCGTTCCAGTACTGAGGCTGAGTATCGTGCCCTTGCCGACACCACTTGCGAGCTTGTTTGGCTTCGATGGCTCTTGGCTGACATGGATGCTCCACAGCCCACTGCCACTCCTCTTTATTGTGACAATCGTAGTGCTATCTACATTGCTCATAATGATGTCTTCCATGAACGCACCAAGCATATTGAGATCGACTGCCACATCACTCGCCAGCATCTTAAGAAAGGAAATCTCAAGTTGTTCTCCATCTCCTCTGCTGACCAGCCTGCTGATATCTTTACCAAGACTCACCCACCTGGTCGTCTTCGAGATCTTATATCCAAACTCTAGTTGGCTTCCTCCTTGCCACCTCGAGTTTGAGGGGGGATGTTAGTGTATAGCTTAGACTAGTTTAGCCCATTGGGCTTAGCCCAGTATACTGTACTTGTAGTATACTCCTTTTACTTGTACTGCACACATATCTAGCCTATATAAGGCTCTCTATTGTACATTGTTATATACACATCAATATACAGACTATTTAATCTTTCTCTCTCACTTTATATTGTTAACAATTTATAAAAAGACTAATGGCTAGTTCATTTGAACAAAATCCAATAATCATGGATTCTAAAATCAAATTCTCATCAATGCCTCTAGAATGTGACGCCGACAAAGAGACTCTGGGAGGAGATGGACGGTCACCTGAATGATTTGGTGTTTTAAGTGATTTTAAAAATTCTAATGAATTCTTTAATTTTAATATCTGACCTGTTTTCTATATATAAATAAATTAACTTGTTAATTTATTATTTTAATCGTTCAATATGACATTATGCCACATCAAATGTAATGAGTTTATTAAATTGAATTTTGTAATATTTTGATTTTAAAAAATGCCATATCAATTAAAAATATGTCAAATCACTATTCTGTTGGCCACATAGACAATAAAACTAACATCAGTTAATAAAAGGATTAACAATACTCATTATTGAAACTTGAGGGACCAATAACACTCACTTAGAACTTAAGAGACCAATTGTGCTCACATGGTAAACTTTAGAGACAAATAGTATAGTTTCACCAGATAAATTAATGAATAGAGAATAAAATTTTGCCTTCTATGTTCTTTTTCTCATACATTAAGTTAAGGCTGTAAGTAAATTTTGCCTTTTTGTGTTATTTTCACAAAAATATATTTTGTGATTTATTGGAGTTCTTGAGCCAAGTTTTTAAATGTTTACAAATAGCATCTTTTGATCTTATTTTCTTTTGTTTTTGTTTTTGTTTTTTTTTTTTTTTTGGGAAGGAGAGAGACATAAAAAGAAAGCAAAAATACCTATTTACCACTGTTTTTAACAGACGTGGGTTATGGGAGACTAATGGAACTTACCACAAGTAGGTAAAATGACACTTTTCAAACCACGAGTAGGCGAAGTGATTTCGAGCCAAACCACAAGTGAATTTATTGTAATTACCCCTAAAAATATATATACATTTAAGGATGAAGTACAGGTTTTTCATTTCAAATCTTGCACTATTTGCTATCAACTTGATTCATAAAATTTAAATATGATTCATAAAAACGTTTTTGGTATATTAGGCTTCGCTGAATGAGGATGAAACTTCCTTACGTCTAGTAACACTAAAAAAATGGCGTTGCATTAACAAAACAGCATAAAAATTTAAAATGAGAAGGAAAAACAATCAAGGTTGTTGGCTTCTTGAGTCCTTTACCGCGTATAAAATAAAAAGAATTAAAATAATTTTAATAGAATCCATAGACTACACTTTTGGTTCTGTTTAGAAATGGTTATATAAAGTGAGCACGAAGAAGTTCTCAAATTAGAAATTTTCAGCCAAAGAGAAGGGTTAGGTGTACTTTCCCCCTTTTAATTGTAGTGCAATTATAATTTTTCCCGAAAAGCACTGGCTTAGAAAATTATTGAACAAATCCACACATGAACATATGATTAGACATGTCAATATTATAATCATTTGTTCAAATCCACAACATCCATTAACTTTTCCCTTATAAGATACCCAATAATATTTGTCTAAAACAAAACATCCTTAACTTAGCGTTGCGGTGGATTTGAACATATGTTCATGTGTGGAATTGTTCAATATAATAATCATTTGTTAAAATCCACAACAACGCCGAGGAGGATCTTTTGTTTTAGACAAATATTATTGGGTATCTTATAAAGGAAAAGTTAACAGATGCTCTAAAAGCATTAGCTTAGAAAATTTTATGGTAAAAATGTAGTAACACCTATTAATCGAACTTATCTTATAGTAGCTAAATTTGATTTACCAATGTATTGAGCATCATGGTGATATGTGTGTGTGTATAAAAGAAATCTCTTGAGACCTATTGGAAATTTTATTCATTAACCTTGTTTCCACTATTTATCTCCGTTTGTGTTGAGGTGGATAAGTTAAATACATGAAATAATTTAATTGGAAAACTATCTTTACAGAAGGTTTTCTAATGAAACAAATAGAGCGTTAATAAAGTTACGATCATTTTATATCAAATAAATAAAGACTTATAATGTGTGTTCCAGTTAGCTCAACTGGTAAAGTCTCTAATGGTTGTATAAGAGATTTGGGGTTCAATCCCCACCTACACAAAAAATTGATTGGTGTCTTGGTCTGCTCCCAAACCCAAACTCAGGAACTGAAAATTTAAGAAGTCCCTCGGCACTCTTTCTGAACCTTTCCATCTCTAGTCAGGATCATAGTTAGTAAAATACGGTGCATGTACATTATAGTAAGTATATGGACGGATATAATTCGACATTTTTAAGAGAAGTATGTTTCAAAAATTTGGCAGAAAAATACAGAAACAGAGAAATAACGGCACATGTATAATACGTTTATTATTAAAAAATATCTCCATTTAAAATACTGAAACATTTGTCATAGAGCAATACTACATTCACAATATTTTTGCAATAATTTCGTAATAAATTTTAGATGGCAAGCTATTAGTGTTGTTAATGGTGGCTCAAATTAGAACCATTAATAGCTTACCACTTATGATTTGTGATGAAATTACTATGGACGTAGCATTTCATATACTTTCTCTTTTAATTTATTAACGGAATATACTTCTTTTTAAATAAATACAATAATTTTTGTATTGCATAAGATTCTCACCAATTTAATTTTAAGTAATCTATTTAATAAAAAAATGATTTCAATAGACGTTAATAGCAACGTTATTAAGTAATTGATATTCATCCAAAAGCTAATAATTGAATTATTAGCTATCATT
The DNA here is from genome assembly GCA_030021035.2 of Notholithocarpus densiflorus. Lineage (NCBI taxonomy): Eukaryota > Viridiplantae > Streptophyta > Magnoliopsida > Fagales > Fagaceae > Notholithocarpus > Notholithocarpus densiflorus. The sequence continues at coordinate 525,754 of JARYZH020000218.1, read as the reverse complement.
TATTGCTATTTTTTAGGAATTGTAACAAAGGATACATGTCGCTCTTTTAAGGCTATTTCTTAAGAGTTATTGTCATTTATTGTTGTAGTTGACTGCAACTTTATTTCTTCAGTATTTTATAGCCTGTATGTTTCTGCAGTTTATAACTTTTGTGCGTTACAAACAGGAATGAAACTATTATTCCAAAATAACGCGCAATTTACCGTACAGTTGGAAACAAATCGACAAACAGGAGTTTTATTAATTGTTACGTACGTACGCGTAACATACGCGTAATTGCTAATTACCAACTAGGGTCAGGATTCAACAATATTATACGACCGAGTCAAATCAAATGAGATTATTTTTTGTTCTTCACAAAAATAAAATAAATAAATAAATATATATAAATATATATATATTTATATAAAATCGCGTGAGGCCATGTTCACTTGCAAGTCGCAACGTTAAAAAATAATAATAATAATAATAATAATAATAATAATAATAATAATAATACAAGGTGACTTTCCATGCTAGTTAGAGGAAATTTCCTATTCTATTAGCAATGCAATACTGCAATAGGCATCATCAACTACTCACTAGCGCTTAAAGTATTTTAAATCGTTAACTGTGGTCATAAATAGAGCATCTCTCATCATTGTCCTCCAATGATCAATCCAAAATCTCAAGTAGAAAATAGTTTTTCAATGATCATGATTCCTCTCGAGAGAGAATAGGAGTGCAAGAAAAGAAGCTGAGAACTGTATGAGCTTCATGATGAGACAACATTGATAGAGCATTCTGATCTCTAAAGTCAAAAATTCAAATCTTTCATGGAAAGAGTTTTTACCCTTTCGCCTTCTTCCTTGGAAACAAATGCTCCACCAAGCAAGTCTCATCCAGGTAGTTTGCTCAGTAAAGATAGAATTCCACACTTCAATCCTTACATACCCATACCATTCCCATCAGCCAAGTCTGAGTCTATCAGCCCAGTTAGTGAAACATTTCCATGCTTCTCTTGCTCTATACCACTGCTCTTTCCGCCAACAAATTCAGAAACAGAAAGTTCGGAAAATGATGAAAGAACTCCAACTTTGTCATCTTCTTTGGGAGTCTTCCTCCCTAAAATCAAGTCCCAGCCCAATAATTTGTTCATAACCAAAAGGGTTCAACAATTTGATCCCTCCATAGAGTCAATCTTCCCGCCAACAAAGTCTGAAACAAACAGTTCTGAAAATGATAAAAGAACTCCATCTTTATCATCTTCTGAATTAGGGGTCTTCCTCCACAAAACCAAGTCTCAGCCAAATAATGTGGTCATCATAAGCAAAAGCGTTCCACATTTTCATCTCTCTATAGAGTCAGTCTTCCCGGCAACAAGGTCTGATACCGATAGTTTATTTAGTGATGATGGCAATCCTAAATATTCTATGTTCCGGACCAACAATTTGTTAAGCAAAAGTGTTCCACATTTTCATCCCTCGATAGATTCAGTCTTCCCAGCAACAAAGTCTGATACCGATAGCTTGTTTAGTGATGATAGTAATCCTGACTATTCAGAACCTCCTTCTACACGCTCATTTTTACCTTCAAAAAAATTGAGTTCTGTATATGATTTGAGTTACAAGAATGCAACAACAAAAATTTCCCGACCACCTCATCCTGCAGTTTATCAAGACAAAGCAAAAATTTCCAGGCTCTTATTTCCAAAGAAAGGTAATCACCAACCCTCTCCTACTACAGAATCAATCCAGCTTCAATTTCCGGAAGATGGGTCTGGCAATTCTAATGCTAAAGAGAATATTTCAAACTTTCAATCATTTCCAGACAACCATTGATCCAAATAATGATGCAAAGAGGGGTCTAGCTAGGTCTGGCAATTGTTTTAAAATGATTGTCTCCGATATCAAAAAAAAAAAAAAAATTTATTTATTTAGAAGTTTTATGTAATAAAACTTGTAATACTTCAGGTCCAAATAAAAATGAGGCTGACAAGAGGTGGAGTATTTAAGCTATTTTATCATATTGTTTTAAGTAAGAGCAGCAGCGCAAGCATTTTCAACCAGCGCAGTTAGATGTTCTTTCAAGGGAGGAAGGGTCAACGTGGTTCTGTGAATGACAACAAGTGGCTAACAACGACAGAAAACGTTGAATTATGTCCCAAAGAAACACCTTCTTTTTTTTTTTTTTTTTTTTTTTTTTTTTGGTATTTCAAATTTGTCAACATATAAAAAAAATAAATCAAAGCCATATTCTCTTCGGCCTTTTAGACTTCATATTTTGGGCCTTCATTGTATGAAAACATTTCGGTTTTGTTCATTTAGGCCTGGTGTCTTCTCGAATTACTTCAAAAAACTTGGATCGCTAATTTGATTCGTGGATCCACCCTTGGTGAAAAATAAACCAAAGGGTTTCCTCTCGTGGTAAATGGGAAGCACCTTTGGTTATGCTTGTTTCGATAGCAGAACTGTATATGAGCCAAGTTTTGTTAAGTGCATGTTCAAGCTTGGCTTGTTAAGAAAAGTTAAAAGTTCAAACTTGGTTTGAGTTTGTGACAAGCCTAAGAATAGTGTTTGAGTTTTAATTCGTAGGAAAACCAAAAAGTTTGAGTTTAGCTTGACTTAGTCAAGTTAAGCTCAAGCTTAATATCAAGCTTAAACTCAAGCTTAGGTCAAGTTTTCGAGCTTAAGATCTAAAAAATTACATTATCAAATGCTTAAATCTCTAAAATTAAGAAAAAAAAAATAATATACTCATTTTATCATGCATCTATTCCTACTTATGGTTAGCCATTATTTAAATTAAAATTTTACATAATTAAATTCATTAATTTATCATTCCCAGTCTACAGTTTCAGCAATTGTTCAAAATACAATTTTTATATTCACGTTAGATGGTAAAGAATCAGAAAAATACTTGTTTGTAACTATTATGAATAAGAAAATACTAATATGTTTCATAATTTTACTTTAGATGATTGATAGGGAAAGATCATATGTGACCAACTTAATTAATTTATTTGTTTTTAAATGTAACTATAGTCTAAAGTGGTTCTTGGTTAGTTTAGAGGGAAGGAAAAAATTAAGGTAATGAGTAGTGGTCCTATGTTAGCCATGTCATTATCAAAATATGTGTAATGAGTATATTTAGCTAACACATATAAACTTATAAATAAGTTTATGTTTGAATTGTTTTGTATCAAGCCTAATAGCTCACAAGTTTGTTCGTGAACAAATTTTTTTGCTTAGGCTTGGCTTGTTTATTAAACAAGCTTAAAACTAAGGCACAAGCTTGGATTATTTATAAACAAATAAACGTGAACAAGCTTTTTATCGAGCCAAGCCCGGGTTGTTCATATTGATTTATGCATAATAGATCTAAGATAATTTATGAAGTTCCCCTTATGAATCTCTGAATTTTTCTATCAAGTAATATGTTTTCTAAACAATAATAAAAATTGATCTGGATTTTTCTATTAAATCTCATGTTTTCTACAATAATAGTAAAAAATGATCTCGATTTTTCAATTAAATCTCATGTTTTCTACAATAATAAAAACTGATATGGATTTTTCTATTAAATCTCATGTTTTCTACAATAATAATAAACAGATCTGAAATTTTCTGTCAAATCTCATGTTTTCTAAATAATAAAAACTGATTTGGATTTTTCTATTAAATCTCATGTTATCTACAACAATAAAAAAAATGATCTGAAATTTTTCTATTAAATCTCATGTTTTTCTTTCATAATAAAAACTGATGTGAATTTTTATCTCAAATCTCATGTTTTTCTTTGGTAATAAAAATAGATCTGGATTTTTCCTTTCAATCTATTATTTTTCTTTCTAAATAAAAACATATTTGGATTTTTCTCTACAAGTCTCTATGTTCTAATAAAAAACAGATCTAGAATGCTTTCTTTTTCAAAGTTTCCTCTTGTTTTAAAGAGAGTAGATTCATAAAGCTCATTTCATAATTTAATTTGAGTTCTATCATTTAAACACATGTTGCATCTTATCATTGTATGTTAATGGGTACTTAAATGATCATTTAGGGTCTAGAAGACCGAGTTTTGCCCAGGCAGAATGGGTGCCTAACACCTTCCCATTCTATAACCTAGCCCCTGAACCATAAGTCTTGGTTCGTAGAATTGTGTCTTGTCTTATTTTTGTTTTGGTAGATATTATCTAGGACCAAAGTTTTGTATTTTTTACATAGATTGCATTTAGTACCAAAGCCCTGCAACGATATTCTACCAAATTGTATTCATATGTTCAATTAATGAAACTTGAGATATTTCAGATATGTAAATTGTATATTGTAGTTTTTCTTCTTTTTTGTAATAAAAAATAAGTAGTAACTCCATAACCCCAAAACAGAGATGCCAATACCTTTCTCTTTTGATTAAGAACACCTAAAAAAGACCCAATCTCTCACAATTATGTTGACATGTTAATTTGTTGAGTCTCGTGCACCAAATTTTTAATGGATTTTAGTTAAATTTTTATTGAAATGCAAGTTTATCTAGCTTGATGCTAATGCTCGAATTTCCATTATCTACCTATTAATAAAAAAATGAAAAAACACTCTTGTTTGATGGAAGGTTTCCCATATTCAAGGATGTGCAATGGAATTTTTATAATTATATTGACATCTATTCTGAAATACTATAGCTCTAAAAAGTAAGAACTCATTTCAATCGTTTCAAAAACAAACATCAATAATAACTCACTTTAGTGGAACATAAAGGTCATTGTGAAGCTTAAATTATAAAAAATAAAAAAAGAACTCTATATATTGACAAATGTAAGGTTGAATTTATTCAATCATGTGTTGGCTTTATTCCATGCCAAATTTGCTTGTAATTTAGTAATTAGATACCCTGTATTTAGGTGAGAATTATGTAAGGTTTGTGTGTGAGAGAGTGTGAAGAAAACTCAAGTTGTGTGCATTCAAGGGAGTCTCGCAACTGGACCTCACGACTGGCTCGCGACTGGCAAGTCGCCAAAGTGACACACGTGTGAAGCATGCAGGAAGCTAAAGGGTCACGACAGCTGGATCATTACAGGACAAAAAGTACAGTCTGACCTGGTTGTTATCTAGCGACTCAAACTTGCGACTCGTCCCACTCACGAGACTGAGTCACCAGAATGCTTTGTTATGCAGAAAAATGACTTTTCACATTCCTCACGTACACTACTATAAATACCCTTATACCCACGAAATGTAGAAAGCTTCCAGAGAGAATTTTGAGAGAGAAACCCTAGAGAAAACCAAGATTGACTCATCCACAATCTTAGACATTTGATTCTCCAAATTCCTCTACTCTCACCCTCTCCATTGACATATCCTTGAGAGGTACATTTGCCAAATCCTTATCTCACCATACCCATATTAGTGACAATGTATTTTGGGTTTTGGGAAGTAGTTCGGAGATGACCAATTCATTTGGTTGATGCAATGGGCTTATTGCGGGATCCGGGAAGTTAAAGAAGACACGGTTAGGCTTAACCCTATTGGAGCAAGAAGCTTGGAGGGCTTAGGTGCATTGGGTAGATTAGGCTTAGAGGGTCTACTGCTATTCGTGTATTCCAACTTTATTCTTTAGTGGATCATTTTACCGCTTGGAGGGCGGCGGAGAGGTTTTTCGCTGAGTTCTTCGGTTGCCTCTTCGATAACATGTGCCGGTATTATCCTTGTGTTTGCATCTCTCTAACCCTTACTCTCTACCTCTAATGGCTGTTGTGTTGTGATTAATTATGGCGTAGAGTTGTTTATTTGTTTGGGTTTTTGCTTATACTCATTATTTCGCACATCTACTGTTTGTGTATAAGCTTGTGTTGGCTATTTTGAAATTGGGGGTGATCTAAACATTCATTAGTGTTTTACACACTAATTGTACTTTCAACAAAGAAACACACAAATACATAAAGTCTTTACAATTTCCTTCTTCGAGTTTTTTTTTTTTTTTTTTTTTTTTTTTTTTTTTTTGAAATCGTTGCATGATAATCTTATTATCAATGTTGCAAGATACACCTCTTTTAAACTTTTAATTCCATTAAATTTTTCTTGAGCCTTTTCTTTTTGTTTGTAAGACCTAATATATTGTTAAAGGGGTGAAAGTTTAAGGAAAAAATTTGATCACATACTTAGTTGTAGCTTAATGCTACAACTCTCACTTAAAAAAATTAACATGATTACATATTTTGAAAATCCAACTATTAAATTGCATATTCTTTATATTTTTAATACATAAGTTAAATTCATGCCAATTAGATGTTATTTACTATTCAATCCATAACTTATTTTTTATTATAATTTTAGACTACAAAAACTCATAATTGAAATTTTGGATTGATGACGTAGCTATTAATCTCTGATTTTATTGAAATTTTGCAAGCACATGTACAGGATATAATAAGAAAATGTAATCTAATGGTAGATTTATTAAAATTCACATCCAATAAAAAAAAATATTAAGTAGAGTTGTAGCATTAGTCTGCAACCAAGTTTGTTGCCAAAATTTATCCAAAGTTTAATTATGTTGGGCCTAAACAATTTCAGGTGGTCACAATTTTTTTTAAAAGGTAAAAAAATCATAAATTTTTAAAATTTTATATATAGTAATTATTTTTTTTCCAAGTAGGGGTGGTCCAATGACCATCCTAAATTCAATGTGGAGCCACCTCTAATTCATAAGGTGATAGATCAAGAATCAACCAAAGAAACAATAGAAAAATAAAATATAAATTTTATTAATTTTAATAATAATCTGGCTGCCTCTAGAGGCTACGTAGCCTATAAATACTAAAAAGATAAAACCCTAGGACGATTAGGAAAACATCGAAAACCCTAATTCGCACTAATCACGAGATTAGGTGGCAAAATTGTTATTTTTGCTAAAAACGGAAAAATTGAGTTTAATGCAAAATCATAAACTACAAACCTTAAGGATCGCCCCAAAATAAGTAGTACCTTATTCTGACTTTTGAGTAAAAATTTAATAAATAAACAATAATTACTAAAACTGGCAAAATTACTATTTTCAAGGCCTTAATGGAGGAATTGGCCAAAATAAAGGTGCACTTAACAACTTTTGATCAAAAGACCTTTTCCCTTCAGTTAGCCAAATTTCATGCAATTGCGACAATGTTGCCCCAATGATTTCTACTAGCACATCTTGGTCGTGTGTTGTGATTTCAAGTGCTCTTGCTTCTCCAAGAAGGCCTATGCAGTTTGTTCTACATCAATCGACATCCTCATAGGCCAAAACTATTTTTGTCCCAATTGAGCTCTTGGACCATGAATTTGCTAGTAATTCAGGGTAAAATTTAGCTACAAAATTGATTTTAACTTAAAACTACAACTTCTTTTAAAAAAAAATTAACATTACTAAATATTTTGTAAACCTAACCGTTGGATTGCATGTTCTTTACACTCTTAATAACATGTTAAATTTTGCGTCAATTGGATATTATTTACTATATAAGCTATAAGCTTATATTTTATGCATAATTTTAAACTACAAAAACTTGCAATTTAAACAATTTATTAATAATATAGTTATTGATTTTTAATTTTCTAGAAATTTTGCAATTATTGAGGATATAATAAGAAAATGTAATTTAATGGTGGTTTTGTCAAAATTTACCTCCAATAAAAAGATATTGAATAACTATAGCCAATTTTGTAGCTAAATTATGTCCAATAACTTAATAGAAAACTTGTGGTCCAATACTTCTGAGGTCCTCAATCCCCTTGTTGTTGATGACTTCCTCTCTATCATCAATCTTGCGAAGCCTGACCTCGTCAATCATCATTACATCAAGATCACCAAGAAGTACGGTTCCATCATCGACTACAATGAGCTTGCTAAGTGCCTTGTCTTCAACAAGAAAATCAAGCTTATTCATGCGTCACTATGGTTTTATTCCAAATAATAACTATGATCTTCTTTGAATCTTCAATTTGTACAAAAGATTTGTATTCAAGGAGGCGAAATTGATCTGGCTATTTTGTTATTTAGGGTGGATTTGATTGAGTTGTTATTCAATATTTTGGGTAATCTGGAAATTGGATTTGTTCTTCCATTTGGGTTATTTTAATGAAGGTGGTTAGTTGGGTCGCAATCTTGTTGAAATTGGAGTTTATTTATTTATTTATTATTTATTTTTAATTATTATTGCTGAGAATCATAGTAATTGGAGTTGGGTGTAGAAAACTATTGCCAATTAAAACTGGCGGCTTAGCCGCGGATGCCAGAGGTCTAGCAACCAAACCACCAAAATCGTTGTCTACAGAAACTTGACCGTCGACACTAGCTGCTGAAACGGCAGCTCCAACAATCAGATCGCTGTCACTGACTGTCTAGCGCACCGTATTAGCAACCTACTAACCAAATAGGGGGGACGGTCATTGTATATGTTTTTTAAAAGATTTTATGCTCAACAAAAAATATTTTACAAGTTTGACAATATACTTGCAAACAAAAACATAAAAATGGGAAAACATTTTACGAACAATATTTTAGTTCAAAAAAAATGGAGTGTAAAAATAATTTCCAAAATTACAAACCAAACAAACTTTTTTTTTTTGAATTAAACCAAACAGCATTTACACACTAACTTGCTAAGATGATTTTTTTTTGTACAATTATAAATTAATAAGACTATATTACATTTTTAACCCTTAAAATTCAGAGTTGTTTTTTTTTAATTTTGGTCCTATAAGTTTTAAATTCTTATGTTTGTTTTGAATTTGTTTCCAAAATGGACCATCTGTCCGTCTCCGTGACTAATTTTGTCAATAAAACAATATAGTTTCTTTTGGTTTTTCTCTCTTATACACCCAACATATTCTCTTAGATGTAGCAATTCAATTACCAAATTTATATGTCACCATATCAGCAACCATCTTTCAACCAACTAGCTCAATAGTTAAGTCAGTGATGATTTAACTATGTGTTTGGATACTGCTTATTTGCTGAAAAATGAAAATTTATTGCTGAAAACACTGTAACAAAATAATTTTTAAAAGTGTGAATAGTGCCGTGAGACCCAAAAATGCATTGGTATGCGTGTTTTTGGCTGGGTCGTGAATAGTGCTGTGGGACCCAGCCAAAAACGCAAACGTTGGAAACGCACACTGGCCGCTACCAAACTCATGCTAAGAATGAATTCAATACTCCTTCGTGATTTGCTAATTTCCTTCAAACAATTAGCAAACACTAACAAATAAATAACAATATACTGCCAATTAAAACACTCATTTTTAATTGTGCACCCTTGGTGTGGTGATCACTCTACAAGTATAAGTACTTGTGGGGTGTGGAGGGTAAGGGCCGGAGTTTAAGTTTCCAAGAATAAACTTCACATACATATATACTTAGATTAGGTTAGAGTAGAAATTTTATCTTGTATTAAAAAAAAAACACTCATTTTCAAAATTTTATATTTTATTATAAATCAATAATAAAAATTTAGTTATTTATATTTATTATTTTTGAACATCCTTGTGCAAATACACACAAAGGAGGTAAAATAGAATTTTAACAACGTAAACATACTACAAACTCAACTTAAAATCCCAGTCATACACACCGAAAAAAAAAAAAAAAAAAAAAAAACCATGATCTCACAAACACCTAATATTTCGAGTCTAGCACCAAGATGGCAATATGATCTTGCAATAAAATACAAGGGTAAGGTCACTCAAGTTATGCCATAAATTTTTGTTGAGATTGCCATCTTTTTCTTCATCCTGCTATTTATTTACATATTTGAAATTTAAAATACTTTTTGTCTACATCTTTATTATTAGGTTTAATTATCACTTTGATCATCAGCCTTTGTCCTCTATCTTCAAGTAATCCCTAAAATTTTAAATGTTTTATTTTAGTTTTTTCCATTAAATGGTGGATGGAAGAGTATGAGGTGGCAAACATAGAGAATAAAATAATTTGTTTATGTTGACTAAAGGCCAGAGTGGATGCCACATGACATTTATAGAAAAAAATGGAAAAAAAGAAAAAAGAAAAAGAAAAAGAAAGAAAGCCATTGAAAAGAACAAATTGACTTTCAAGTTTTGAGCGGTAGAAGAACTGGTTTTTTTTTCCCCTTACTCTTCATAATTCATTCAATTTCAAATTTTATCTGCTTAGCCCAAGCATTCTTATATAAAGTTGTATAAGTACTTCTTGTGCAGTTGTATTCAAAATAAAAATAGTTAATTATATAAAATTTATAAAATAGCCTCATAAGTA